>WUAP02201439.1:0-16639 GCA_015163945.2 Stichodactyla helianthus | reverse complement strand
ACACATTAATGACTTTTCTCCTGGTTTTGAAGAGTGATGAGCAAATAGTTCTGGGTGTTTGTTTGTAATCTTTGCGTCTATTCAAAGCTTACCTCTCCAGCTGGGGAATGAGCAGTGGAAAGTAGATCATCATGGGTGGATCTAGGATTTTGGGTAGGGGGGTTCACACCAGATAAGAAATTAGATTCGTTCTCAATGATTTTCTTTTTTAAAGTAATTTTTCTAGGTAGGGAGGGGGTGACTTCCCTAAATGACCCCCAGGGCATTCACTCTCTCCTTCATCAGAGCATTTTTAAATCTTACTTTTCCTGAGGGCAGGGGGGCTCACCACTTACATTCTACCCATAAACAGGAGGCTCTAGCATGAATGAAAATGTGAGTGCTTCAGTGTAAGGAGAGAACCAGTGGCTGCAAATGGCTGATGCACTATTATTGCTGTCACCTCAAATTCACAACACTTTTCAATGTTTTTTATTATACAGCTACCTGATCTACATCAGTTTTTGGAAAACCTCATGTCACAAGCCAAAAGAAAGGAAAAGACTTCAACTGATGGTGATAAAAGAGATGGCAGTTCTTGATGCTAATGAGGGCAGCATAGTAATAGATCACAAAAATGATTAGACAATGGTTCTTCTGAAAACTGAGAAATGCAGTGCAAAAGGATGCAAAGTGAACGATCTACTATGGAACAAAAGAATTTTCTCAAATTACCATGACTTCTATACATGAAACATGGAGCAGATTCTGTACGACTGTGAAAAGCTTGCAGCACAAACACTGTCTTGACATGGTTGAGGCACAGCAAGACATGTCCACATTCTAGAAAACATCATAGGTCACAGCAAGGCACACGTACAGCACCAATCACGTCATGACTGTTTCACAGTCATACAAAATCTACTCTATACAAACACATTAATGAGAGGACATTGAAGAGAAAGCATGGCTATTTTTAGATGATGGTAGTATTAGAGAGATAAATTGACATACATTTTCTCATACCCGGCAAACCGATTTGTTACTGATGTTAATCCTTCATTACTCAATTGGCACTAGAAAACATGTTATTACCTGGGTTTATAACAATTTGGCACAGACTTTTAATATATAGCAAGTTATAGGCATTTTGTGAAATTTATACAAAATGAATATTTATTATCATTCTGAAATCTCAGATATTTATAACACTCATTCAAATTGCATGACTTTTGTTGTCCTTAGCTTATCTCATATTTGTACAGTGATTGGCAGTTTGCAGTCATAACAAGAAAATGCTTTCTTACCACCCATAAAGCATTTCATTTTGGCTTGTATGCATTAAATTTCAAGGCTACTTTGCATGAATGCAATAGTTTTTCATTTATCATGCGATAATTCCATGTGTAGCAAACAATTGTAATTTATACCGTGTGCCACCAAAAGTTGAGAATATAAGATCTGTAATTGGGTTCCCTGTGGTGTTGGTATAATTGGGTTACTTGTGGACACAGTCTGAGTCAGATTTTTTGACAAATATTGATGCAGAGCAAAATTAAGAGCTTTATATACAAGTGACCTAGACTGTTACCACAGGTAGCCCAATACCCCAGTTGGTTTGGTTCACTTGTTCATTGCCTGCAAAGGGACAGTCTCCTTCATCTGGTTTTAGTGTCATCATGCTGGGAGAATGCCCAGTGTGATGACACTAAAACAGGATGCGAAGGAGACTAGCAAAGGGACTCATCTTAATTTTTGGTTTTGTACCAAAAATACAGTTATTTTATCTTACAGCCCATTTCATGTTTCTGTGCCAGTGCTAACTTTCACTACACTTCTGGGCTTGGTTCAAACTCTCAGTGATTATTGCCATTCATAGATTAAACCTTATCTGAAGACCAGCACTGGCTGTCTTAGTAACCAAACTTGGGTTAGGACTGGAGTCAAAACTTCCAATGCTCTGTAGTTTTGTTTGATGAGAGGCTAAGGCCCGCTTTACAAGGAGGGAGGGTACCCCTAGCACTAGGGTTATACTAGTAATAGGGCTACCCTAGCTTCTATACATTTTATCTTATTTATTCTAACACATTTACAAGCGCACCTGGGTTACCCTAGTACTAGGGTTACCCTGTCTGTTTGATAGGTAAACCCTTCTGTCCGGGTTAAGTTTTCCCCTTGTAAAGTCGTTTAGCTAGGGATAACTCACCTTCCCGTAACAGACCTCCTGTAGCACAAATCAACAAACGGTCATCATGGCGGAACAATATTCTATAGAAATATGAGAATCAAATTCAAGTAATGCAAGAAACCTTTATGAAAACATGCAGTTTATGATGGTGTTTGTGGGACAAGATGTATTCCACTGGGAAAACCATTGCTACAGTACGTGATTGATTGGCTATTGTTTGAGTTGGAACCATGCTGGAACTGAATGAAATGGGAAAAAGGAACGATGGCAAAATGAAAATAGTGTCATTATAGTCACGGAAGGCAATGTTTATCTATCAGCAAATGCTTTTGGTCCTTTTTCATTATTTACAGTAATTGAATATCGTTCATTTCAGGTATTTGTTACGAATATATGGAAAAATGAAAAAGTTCATACCACAAATAGCAAAGATAGCAAAGATTAAGATAACGCCGGCTTCGCGACGACTCGAATTCCTTAAACATTTTTTTACGTTAGTCCATCTTTATCTCTTAATGCACAGAAATACAATATATTGTAACGCTGTATTCCTTGATATTATGTAAAAAGACTAGCTTGTTTGGCAAAGGCTTACGACGACAATGAAAAAGGTGCATTAAATATTCAATGGTTTTCACGGTATAAAATGTTGTAATTGAGCAGCATTGTTATTTGATCACTTGATAAACTTTGTCAACCAAACGGACAAAACGATTATGTACATATATCAACAACGAATGAACACATTAATGACTTTTCTCCTGGTTTTGAAGAGTGATGAGCAAATAGTTCTGGGTGTTTGTTTGTAATCTTTGCGTGGCGTGTCTCCGGCGAGACTCTTCGTCTAAGTTCCGTGAGCGCGATATAAAGTAAGTCAACACAACTTATCAAAACCATTATAATAATTACTGTTACAGCGAAGACAAGAATCAAAAACTGCGGCTGTAAATTTATATTTATGGCCAGAATGGTGTCAACTCACTAAAGGAGAATGCATAATCAAGGAAGGGTTTGAAGATCGCGTCTTAGTCGGCCCCCTGTGGCAAGGAAGAAAAACATCTTTGATCCCTCAAGGAAAATCCACTAAAATATTTACATAACAGTTTCATTATTCTTGGTTTCCAATTGCATTTGTTGCCAAGCTGGTGGTCTGAGGGCTCAGATCAGGTGTCTTGATCAATTCTACTTTTTCCCTCCTTTTCCTTCAGGTAATCACATGTTTTGCTCATTTTGGGCAAGTGCGTCACACCAAAACAAAGCGAAAGAATTGCAGCGCGCTTCAGTTCAGTTATAGTCTACTCTTGTGATACAACAAAGCTTTAGATATCTGAAGCGTCTAATGCATTTACAGATAAGAGGATAGATTACTACTTTAACGTCACACAAATTTATTCTTTGCCTTTGTATAAACTTTTGATACCAAAAATCTTGGCATTTGCGTGACTCGTCGAATGAAATACTTAGCTGTGATAACGATATTTCATTCATAAATCATTGGATTTATAGCCGGCATATTTAAAGGGACAATCAATCTGAACCAGCGCGGTGTGTACAAGAGAACAGACCAAAGGACAAACACATAATGGGGTTCGATATAGAGCGTTTTATTGGCGAGGTAAACGAAGGATTGCTGTGTTCAATTTGCCGCGATGTCCTTGAAGAGCCTTTACTAGCTCCATGTGAACATACATTTTGCTCGGCCTGTATTCATACTTGGTTGACGCACTACAATTCCTGTCCCGAGGACCGCCAAAGGCTTTGGCCCAGCGATCTCAAACCAATCTTCAGGTACATGAAAAATGATTTAGATAGGTTGAAAATGCGATGTGACAATGAACTTGAAGGTTGTAAGGAAGAGGTCCTTCTTGGAGAGCTGCAGCATCACGTAAAAGAGGAGTGCGCCTTCTCGAAGGTTTTATGTCCAAACAAAGGCTGCGAAGAAAAAGTGAATCGCTGCGAACTAGAAACACATTTAATCATTTGCGATTACCAGACTGCTACCTGCACTAAAGGCTGTGGTTTACAAGTAAACATGAATGAAATCTCCCAGCACAACTGTGTGGCCGAGCTCAAGAAGACAATGGAAGAGCAAAAGAGCGCGTATGCTAAGACATTGCGTGACTTTAAAACCGAAATGGAATCTCGTCTCGATTCGCAGCGCGTTCACATGGTTTACAAAGAATCCAGCTTGCAAAATCAAATAGATGAGCTTAAAACACAAATTGAGGATCTACTGAGAGAGACCAAGGCAATGAAAGCGAAAGAACTACAAAGAGCCGATGAATACAATTCTATACAACATGAGCGGAAGGAGCTGCTAGATTGGTTAAAAGGGCTCAAATATCGGGACGATTTGGCTGAAAAATACTGCGGTTCGTGTAACAAGCGCTACTTGTATGTACGAAAAGAACCTCTGACAAGCTTTGGAGAACATGTAGAACATGTAAGTAAACTTTCTATCAGTTTTGGAAAACTGGTTTTCAAAAGCACAGTGATGCGTCAAGTTAATAATAATAATGTCGCGTGCTTTGTTGCCTATCATAAATGCATTAAGCTAATTTAGCAAGGACTCGTGGTTTTCTAGGAGCTTTATAAAAATGTCATCGTCTTTTAATGATAATGAAAAGCTTGACAGCTGTAACTGGTCAAACTTAGCGAATCGAATCGTTCAGTTTTCTGAGCCTATATTTTTACATTAAAAACTCATCAATACAATACATCAAAAAGAATGTGCAAATTTAGGGGTTCAAAAAAGTCTTATAAATACGATAATCAAATTATATTTTCTCGTAAGATTTCAATCGGTTCTTCAAAAATTAGAAGCGTTCAGCGTCTGTAAACATCGAAATGATAGGTTCGATGAAGCTGGGGTCATTCGGGCTTTGTTTTGCTCTATTGATCTTCTAAGCGACAATCCATTAGTCTGAAGGTGTATCTATAGTGACTACTTGACGAAAACAATTGCATTTTCAATTTCAAATAGAAATAATTTCTCGTAATGGACTTTATTACACGGTAAATAGGGTTTATAGTTTGTTACGTCATGTTTTCAAGTGCTTTTAATGGCGTTTTGTTTTTGGGTATTTTCTTACAAATATCTTGCCTTTTGTTATAGAAAGAATACTGCACTAAATCGTACTTCACGCAATAGACCTCTTTAGCTTGGGCGTAATGTTTACCCATTTCAGACCACGTGTCATCCTCTTGGGAATAAGATTCTTTGTTTCAGGTTCATCCATATTAACGTGTCTTCTCAAGCGTTTCGGAGAAACAAAGAAATGAAACCCAAGGGAATGACACGTGATCTGAAATGGGAAAACATTACGCCCAAGCTAAAGAGGTCTATTGTACGCTTTTACGTCACAACCAAGCACTATTATAATCTATTCTTCATTCCGGACGTGTGATCCAAAATATCCGAGTCGAGGCTACGGAGAATATTTCATTTCATTTTATTTTATATTTCATTTCCCCGAAGACTCGATTTAGATCTTATCGTGTGTCATCTCGAAAGGCCCGTTCAGCCTAGTCTCGGGCGCAGGCGCTGTTAGGCCCAGTTCAGACGTCGAACTTTTGTCGCGTCGAATCTAATTGCCTTCGAGGTTGAGCGCTGTTTTTCTTTGAAACTAGTAGAATTATATATACCAAACTTAACCCATGCTGTCTCTTGGTGCTAAGTAATAGAGCTGATGTCTCATATAGTAGTTCTCGGCGTTTTCTTAGCCGTTGTCCTTAACGGGCAATTAGATTCGACGCGGCGAAAGTTCGACGTCTGAACCGGGCCTAAGTCACCGCTAATCGTTCTCTCCCTTACCAAGCGGTTTGTTGTGTGTGTTTTGGGGAGAAAATTGAAACCGTCAAACTCTCCCAACAATGTTCCGCAGTATTTGTTTGTGTATGATCTCCATGGATACGATGTGTGGTGTGTGTGCTAGTGCAACTTGGCTGGGATGACGTCAGTCAAAATCCTGTCAATAATGTTGGGCTAAGGTTCAATGAACATGAAACAAGAGATTTGTTGACTCAAAAGTTTGGAAGTGCATACTTCAAATTTCGTCCAACAACACCTATAAACCTGGGTGACAGAGGTCCTCTCGCTCTGTGGGCGGAGGTCGATCGCGAGAGAACCTTTTCTCTCGCGGCACCGAAACCTACGACCGAGAAGCACTGGAGCAAGAGAGCCTCTGGAACCCAGAGTAAACAACATCCAACAGCGTGTCCAAACCTTTGCAACCTGTTAGACTATGAATCTCCAATTATATTCCTCTTTTTTTCAGCTCAGCCCTTCTCCAGCCTCTAGCGACGAAGATGCCCTACTTACCAGTCTTCGTTCGGCCAGACCAAAAACCAGGAGCCTGTGTCCTAGTCCCGTGTCGAACCTAGTTCCAGACTTCAGGAATATTCCGCGGGCGAGTAGCGAGGAGTCGTGTTTAAATCGTGCATCAGTAGAATACTGGAGAAGAAACACTGAGAACGCATCGACATCTTCTGTGACTTCTTCTTGGGATTCTGAATCAAGAGTCTTACCTAACTCCACATAGTTAAAAAATGTCCGTTTGTTACATATCTACCTCCTATTATCGCCCTACCTTTCCCTAGCGACGCTTGATGCCATATGGCATGTCTAAAATTTTCAAAGGCGCCGAGGTTTCGATTCAAAACTTTGGCGTTCCATGTATTGCACAAAATTTACAGCACGAATTTCGCGTAAGTAGGAAACGCAAAACACAACTGGTTTCCGTATTTAAGCATTGTGAATGGATAGAGCGTGCTTTTTTGCGTCTTGATTGGTGAAAGGGAGAAACCATTTGAGAGTCACAGCTGATTTCGTATCTTAATTGTTCAATGATTGTAGTTAATGTAGCGCTTTAAATTTCCCTTCATACGTCTTATGAACCCTGTTCTTTTATTATATGACAAGGTAATTTCACGCGCTCTCATTGGCTAATTGTACGTTCCATAACTTACGGTACGGACCACCAACCTTATTTTTGTGTTCGCCTTGCCATATAATAAATATCTTATTAACCTCGCTTGCACGGTCTGTATGTAAGTTATGGAACCTCGTTTTTCCCCACTTTTTATGGCCAGCGCGATCGGGCCATAAAGGCAGTGGGAAAAAACTCGGTCTATAACTTGCAGTAACAATTATGTAGCCACAGTAAGTGCTAGAATAGTTTATATTTATTTGTGCGTGTTGGTATTAAGCGAGAAAACGAAAGACTGAAATACTATAATACTCTAATCAAATTTATCAAAGTTTAATAAAATTTCGACAAAATTTAGCCGAATTACAAAACGGTTATGTAGTTTTCAGTCAGTGTACAATGGTAAATGATTATTGAATTAGCGTGTGAATGACCTGAGATGCCTGCCTTGGTAACCACGCCCTGTTCCCGGTCGATAGCCACCAACATTAGGTGAAGGCATGAACCTAGACAATGAATAACACGATGTTATATCATTAACACATCGCAGTCGGTATCAAGTATTTTAAAACTATATAGGGATGCATAGGATAAGGAGGGACCCTCCAAAAAGCGGCCACAACAAACGTTCAGAGAGAAAGCGGGGAAACCTTTTCAGAATTCATCGAACCAGGGGTGGTTCCAGGGGAGGGCTCCAGAGGTGCGCGTCCCCCCCGAGATGAGCGACTTACAGTCAATTATGGATGTAATATTATTTCCTTTTGGTAGTCAAGTCCCGAAAATAAATGGTACAACCCCTGGATCCGCCGCGAGGCCGCTGTGTTTCTTGATTACAGACTTATTTTTAGAGGATTGGCCTCATTTCAGTGTCAAAGTATTCACAAATACCAAAGATAGAGCGAAGAATGCGGGACTTTAACAATACATACACTTGATCTGAAATGGGTAAACATTACACCCAAGGTGATTAGGTCTATTGGTGAAAGAGATGTCAAAACATGATGGCAGATCGTGCATCATTGGAATTTTTCCGCCCTAAATCTGAATTTGCCTTAGTTACGAACTCATGAAATCAATACTGAACAGCGTGCTACCATGGTAACAATACCCAGTGAAGAAAATTTACCTAGCATCGGTATCTTTGTCCCAGTATCCTCGTCCTTGTTGTCTGTTATACTGGTTCTCTCTCATTCCCCCACCTAACAGCAACAAGGAAAAACAAACGTAAGAGAGCGTTTTTTGTGGGAACCTTACGGTACTGACTGACAGCACGTACACGGTACGGTATGCAGTAACACTGAAATGGCTCCCCATAAGAATGGTTATCGCATGAGTGGGAACCTTACGGTACTGACTGACAGCACGTACACGGTACGGTACGAGATATGCGTTCTCTGATTCGTTTATTTGTCATGGTAAATAACAATACAAACCACATTATCGCTTCACCAGTCGCGCACGGCACGCAAATGTACTCTCAAACCAAATAGAAACTATGTAATTTTGGATATTACCAACCTCGATATTGTGATGACTGAGGATTACTCCAGTTAGGACTGAAATATATTAATAAAAAAGGAACATGAATTGTGAAATCTTAAAACAAATCAAATACAAAAATGTGTTTAGTATTGGGCTGGGTTCATTATGTATGGCTGGGGGGGAGGCAGGTGAAATTCAGGGGGACTTGAAAATTTTCTTATCAGTTAATGGGGGGATTTCAAATTTTTTGGACATTGAGGGGGGATGCAAAAAATTTATATAACGCTCTTAAAGCTAAGCCGGGGGGATACATAATTTTTTTGTCTTATTACAATGGGGATCATTAAAATTTTCCTAGTACAGAAAAATTTCACTTTTCCCCCCCACCCCCCAACCATACATTATGAATGCAGCCTTATAGGGACATTTCACAGCGGTCATACAATTTCTCTCTTGCTCAAAATGTTTTCCTATGCAAAAGTATTCCATTGTTTCTGACCTTTCAAAATATTTCCTTACCCTCTCTGAAATCCTCTTTGTCCAGGAAATCCTCCAAATTGACGCTGGCCAGTCCAGTCAGGCGTTCCGCCTGCTCCACCGCGACCACCAACACCTTGGGGACCTGGGCCTATACGAAAATCATTGAAAATGTCAAAAAGTTATTAAAACAATAACCAAAGAAAGAACTCAAGTTCAGTGCATGCAATGCATTGTCCCAAGTTAGCGGACTACTTGTGGAGACTAGACACTTTAATAAATTTATCAATATCATTATGCATTCGTACATTAATATTTATGGTAAGCGCAAGAGACTGGTAACAACAGATGCAAAATTGAGGCCAGCGGCCTTTGAAGAAAAGCTAAGGTACTTTTCCATATCTGAACGTAAAGAAAGATAAAAAAGAAGGAAAATCAATTTTTTTTCATTCTTCTCTTCACTTCACTTTCCCAAGGCTGAAAACAAGCTAGTACCAAACAGGATTGTCTGGCTAAATTTGGTGAAGGGGTAAAGGAGTCCCGCCTTGCAGGATTTCCTAAATCAACCCCATAATCCTTTACGGTACGCGTAAAAGTTCCTCGAATCAGAGATCGCGACATCGCGAAACGAGCGAAAACGAAAGAAGAAATTAGTGTTAATGTAGTACTGCACCGAGTCTCTAGTAACTCTTGAAAGATGTTGTACTATGATGACGTCACAAAGTATTCGGTACCAGACCCCAGAAACTTCGGACATGGTATCGAAATTCTCAAGATGATAAAAAATCAACGGAAACAAGGAACTTCATCTTTTAAATGACAAATCGCTTAAATCGATATATCGATTTTATTAAGGTAATTCCGTAGAAATAAAACCGCACATGGAATTTTCACGAAACTTCGCACAGTAGTAATTTTTGAGTTGTTTATCCACAAAATGAAATAAAAAATGGGGGTCACCGTGTTCGTTTTTGCGCTGGATAATTTTAAAGTACACCATCTTTTGTGTCTTGAGGACTAAACATTCTAATATCGAAATCGCGGCAAACAAAATTCACAGTTTTTTCGGATGCAACGCAGGCTATCTGTGCGCAGTCTACCCGTGAACATGCAGTGGCTTACGTCCTGTCGCAGCATAGTTCCTCCCGCCTACTAAAGTATGTTATCCGGCGAATATGATTCGATGTGATGAAATAAAGTGACAGCTAATTGACAGGCACAGCAAATACTATGGGTTGGCAAACCGAATACAGTAACATTAAATTATATCATCTTAAGGTAATTCCGTAGTTTTGCAGTGCGCACCACTGCTGCGCATAATACTGATAGTTCTCATTTCGCTTCTTTGCGTTGGATGTGACTCGAAACGGAGTAAAAGTAATATTTCTAAACAAAATTTCCTTGAGCACTTCGAACTAAGCACGTTTTAGGCATTATCTTGAAACTCGCCCTAGTCCACTCTCGGCCACCGATGCATTTTAGCTCAAATTTACTCTTTTAAGAGACAATAGCGCAAAAACGAATACGGGCACCTATGTTTTTTATTTCTTGACATCGACGAAGATAAGGAAATGTCATTGCTTTGAAGCAATATAAGTTTGTTAAGGCTAGCATAGCTTTACCTTTTCTGAATGGTGTAGAGAAGTTTGCCCATCGTTGCTGGTTGCCCATAAATCCTGCTCCACCTCTATCCATAGGTGAACGGTTCGTCATGGGACCCTATAGACAGAAGACGACATTATCAGTACGTCAGCGGAGAGGGGGGGGGTGGGTGTGTGTGTGTGTCATATAAATATCCACAGACAGATTCTGGAAACTCACCAGTCCCCCCTCCAAAATGCCTATAAAAAATAAAGGGTCCCTTGGCAAGGGTGGGTGGTACGCGCTGCTAATGCGCCGCCTCTCAGTGCTGTTGCTGTGAGTTCATTACCCGGACCCCATCATCAACTCATCTGGGTGATCTTTCTCCTGTGCGTCTCACCAGGGTTAATAAACGAACCTCTAGCTCGGTAGACTAATCAAGCAGTCCCAGCGAGCAAAAATAAAATTCCAAGTTTTCATTGGGTAAAAATGTCGACCCAGCTCGATAGTTTACCTTCATTCCTCCCCTTCTGTTCTGGATAGTTTCTTGTCCTTTGTTTCCAGACTGAAGGTTATGTTGTTCCATGGCCATGAAGTCATCCACGTGCATCGAGGGCGGTCGGCTGGTGTTCTGCTTACGAGATCGAAATACATCACCCATTCCCCCTCGTCCACGTCCTCGACCCATACCCCTGCTGCCTCCACGGCCTCCGCGTCCCTGGTAACCTGGGACAGAAAGTAAAGATGTGACATTCAAATTAGAAACATATAATTTGGGCAATAGGAAGATATGGACTGAGTGTACATTCGCCTTCCCGAAGTTCAAAGGAAGAATTGGAACGATCGAGATCGTGAATTTTTTTACTCACACAAACATCATTCCCACAATGCTATGCGGTAACAGTTCGTCCCCAGGCTTTCTCGAACATTGGATAGGTTAATATTCAGGAAAGACAACATTAATTCTTACCTCCTCGAAACTTTTTAAAATCCTTGGAGCCGTCAGAGATGAGGGGATCGAACTTACGCTTGACTACTCTGTAAAAACAACAGTTTGATAAGGAAGGAAGGAAGGTAGGAAGGAATAAAAAGAAACGAATGAGTACAACCATTAAATTCTGAGTAACAAAGGTATTAAAAAGGCAAGAAGAGCCAAATTATAACGAACAAAAACGAAGAACAACAACAGTTGCAATTTCAACACGCATTGCAATATCTTCTTTACAGCCTTCCCAGTCTTTCAGATGTTCTCCCACATCTACCTGCTCTTTTTCCGTATAGGAGATGAGGGTGGCGATGGCACAAGACCTTTCTCTAGTTCTGCCTTTAAGTCAAAGTCAGGACAATATTTGGTTCGTAGAGAATCTAAATCGCTGTTAACCTGGGAACAGTAATAGGAATAATTACTAGTTGTGAGTTCTGGTGGGCGTGGCAGTGCAAGGTAGGGTAGGGTAGTGTGAGCAAGGCTAGCAGGGTAGGGCAAGGCAGGGAGGGTAAGGCAAGGTAGTGCAGGGCAGAGCAGGGCAGAGCAGGGCAAGGTAGGGCACGGCAAGGTAGGGTAGGGCAAGGTAGGGCAGGGCAAGGTAGGGCAGGGCAGGGCGGAGCAGGGGTTGCAGGTCAGGGTATTGCATCACATGCCAGAGCAGGGAATGGCAGGGCAGGGCAAGGCATTGCAGGGCAGGGCAGAGCAGAGCAAGACAGAGCAGAACAACATTACGTACGTACCATGTCTGTTTCAGGTTCAATATCTTCAGGAGGTGGTGTAGAGAACCACATGGTGGGACTGACTCCTCCGTCCTCCGGGTCACCCGCGATGAATGTGATTCTATTGTTGAATAACTGCTGGAACGGCAGAGATGATGGTAAATCTGGTTCCTTGTCTTCTTCTGTAGAGAAATTCAAAACACCAGATCAAAATACACCAAGAAATTCATTGTGGCTTCGAGCATCAATGACAATATTATGAACGCCAGGGGTTGAGATACATTGGGAAATGAGACACTAAGCATTATATTGACCTGTTGGCCCCTTGTATGATTTTTAAAACAAAAGAACTGTCGGTAATAGAGCTGTTGTAAGCAACAAATGTTTACACGATGAAATGTGCTGCAGTGTTGTGGGGGGGACTTAGATCTCGGTTCTACCAGACCCTGTAATATTAACCGCAACAGCTGGAGAGGTTGTTATAAGGCATAATATCACTGTCGTGTGTAAGACTAATTGCACCGTGTGTGCGGTAATTTCTCACCAGGTTCTTTGGTCATGTCTTCACCCTTCTCCAGGATTTGCTTTAATGTTGTGATCCCGTCCAAAAGGGTTTCCAGTGTTTCATCCTCTTTACAACTTTCCTGAAAGATTGCAAAAATTTCTCTAGCCACTACTTTACGATAACTTGCGCTGATTGACTATTTTTTATCGTCAATAAAAGGGCAGACAACGATGTTGTCTGTCCAGATTAGTGGTCTCGGCAAGACTGAGAAAAACTCGGACCAGCTTACATGTGATCGCGCGCCATTTTCATTCCGGACGAGAACAAATTAAAAGACTTCTTAATGTCAGTTGAGTATAAGTAAGAATCTGAAGAAGAGAGCTTATTTTTAGCTGGTTTCTTACCTCTAATCTTTTTTCCAACACTTTAAGTGTGAACTCCTCCTCACTATCAGCCTTCAAGAAGGTCTTCATTTGAGCCACAGACACAGATATCTCAGGTGTTGGTTTCAACTCCTCCACATCGAATACCCCAAACATCTCTCCCTTCAAGGTAACTCCACCAGCACTAGGGAACGTTTGGCCCACTGTCTCTACTGTTGGTGGCTTATCCGGGTCTGGTTTAATGCTCGTATTAGTCTCCGGCTTGGTAGAATCCCCGGTACTCTCCGGTTTTGCGTCCCCAGATTCAGTAGCGGTGTCTGGCTTTGTTTCTTGACCCTCGGTGACACCCTCAGTGGAGGGAGTAGGTTCCTGGGCTACTGCTATGTTGGTAGCTTCTTCTGGTAGTAGAAGTTGGAGTAACTCGGTGGTAGTGGATAGAGTAGAAAGACTGTCTGGACCTGGTATACCAGTCCTGTTAATACAACGAACACATTGTAATGGATTATTGACATGTAATGATTTTATCAATGAGCTAAAAAATTTATACTTACTCAAATGATGAAGAGAGTCGCTTTAATAGTCGATGAAAGACTTCCCTGTTATTTTCTAACGCTCTGTACAAAAAGAAAAAGCACTACAAATGTTTAAAAAAGTCACAGAATGATTTTGTTTTTTGTTTTTGTTCAAAACATCTTAGTCTCTTTCGGTTTCATAGCCCTCTCATCATTGGTAGCTGGAAAAGCAATCTTGAGAAACACGTCCATTACTTCCCTATATGAACCCTTCAGTACCTCTTGAGATGATAAACACCATAGTTGTGCTCCGTCAGGGTAACCATCGATCTTAAGGCCAGCAAGATGGTAGCGAAGGCTTGTTGGACTGAACCCACGTGATCCAGTAATGCAGTACAAATGACTGACAACATCTCACTGTCTGGTAGTGTATTGGACAGCTGATGAGATAAGGAGATATTGAGTAACGAGATCTAGTCATTCCTTGGGGGGAGGTGTCATGGTAGTATATCAAATACACCAATCTTAGTGTGGTGCTACTTACGTGTTGATTGGTGTAGGGCGTCACGAAGGATGTCAAACTGACACTGGGATCACACAATGATTGGATAATAGACTGGGAAATAAAATATAAAAAGTGAAAAAATGAATGGGGTGTTTTAATAGAGAAAGTGAAAGTAAAAGTTATTTATAAAACGAACAAATTACACTCACCACGATGCAGTACTGAGCACGTGACACTATCAAGGCGTCTGGTTCAGCGCTCAATAAAGCCAACATGGACGGGAGGAGATTGGGAAACATTACGTCATCATTCTTTCCAGCACGACTTCACGACGAGATGTGATAAATAGAGTTTGAGTATAAATGAATTCGTGATTTTTTCCCTAGGATTAATCACCTTTGTGCAACAGCACTACTTTCCCTACCCTCCGTTAGTTGGTAAAACAAAAGTTAACGAGACACCCCCACCCCATCAGTACGAAGAAAGAAACCCTCTTCATTACGGAGAAACACGGCGAAAACACGGAGAAACACGGCGAAAACACGGAGAAACACGGAGAAACACGGCGAGCAGTGTATATAAAGGCATCAAAAAGTTCTCCTGCTGTTCTAGGCGCATGCTCAAGGGATGAAAAGGTGAGCACCAAGTGCCATTTAGTATACTAGATTTGGATTTAGCTCGCCAAGCAAGTTTCCTAGAATATCCAAATTCACGTACATCAAGATAAATTCAAATCATACATAGCGAGCTCCTACACTCGGTGCTTGTCTTTTCATCACATGTGCATGCGCCTAGACCAGTAGCACGAAGCTCCTGATGAGTGTATATGGGTTCTAACCTGATCTTGAGCAGCTGAAGCAGGGAGATCTTGACAGCAGGTTGAGATGAGAGGAATGCTAGTAGAGCCATGATACGAACAGCATCAGGAGTACAGGTCCTGATGGATAACAAATAGAACATGAGATGAGTGATTTGTACAATATGAGCAGATGAAAGTGAAAGAAGTGTAGGGAGAAACACGAGCCGCAAGCAAGTTTTTCTCTCATTCCTTGAGTGATTTCAACACTTGCTAAGTGTTCTATAAATGAACGGGGCACAGTTGAAGCTGTTCTACTTGTTTTAAAATGTAGAAAGAAAAATGAAAGACGTTTTAAAACGCAGCTCAAGTCGCGCGGCAAAATTGCTAGCGTAAAAATGGCCTTTATAAATCATATAATTTGGACGTACTTTTTGTCCTCGTCACTTGGTTTGGACATCTCCGTGTCAAGAACTTCTAACAGTGTTCTGAAATGTAGGAAAGATAGCAGATTTAGTACAGGGACAAAAATACGATGGGGGAGGGGATCAGGGAGAAAGAAGGGGAGAGAGAGAAAAAGGAGGGGGGATGGAGGGAGAAAAGCAATCCCAATGAAAGAACATATCGAACCTGACAATATTGAAGGCTGTAGGAGCAGAAAGATCTGCTAACTGAGAACACACCCTACGAAGAACTTGCTGTAGGTTATGACACGCTGAAACTAAAAACCAACGACAAAAATCTTTTAATTTTTGGCTTTAAATTTTCTGCTTTTCAAGGCGCCATGTCTGTAGTAGCGAAAAGCGCGACTATACTACACCTAGTTCAAAAAAGTTGTCACAGCCAAGAGTAACAAGCGACAAGACCGAGACAAGAAGCAAACGTCTGTATGAACTTGGGAAGCATCTAGACTAAAATGATCGCGTCTAAATGGGTAATTACTGAATTTCTGCCTTGCGAACTTGGTCTATTGTTTTCGGCTGTGACAACTTTTTGAAATAGGTGCATTGCTTTGAGAAAATATTATTTCAGAGGCATAATCCTGTATATTCTAACGCCTCAGCACAGTAAACGGACCCTACCGCCGTCCTCCATGCACAGGAACTCTGTTCTATCGGCTATAAACTCATTCAAAACGATATATTTTGTCGTACCTGCCAAGGATTTAAGGATCCCTTGTAGATCTGAGCTCAGAGGGTTTAAGTGAGCACTCCACAGCAATCTGTGGTTCATGACCTGTGTGACATCGTCTGGCAACAAATCCTAACACGTAAAAAAAGTCCACATTAAAATAGAAGTAGAATGGTTACTACATCTGCCAACTAAAGTATAGTATAGAATCCAAATAAAGATATCCGATTTACAGTTTGGCACTAACAGTGCCATTGGTTAATTTTCATTTTGCTACAGCTTGCGTAAAGTCATGACTTCTTAACTGAATATGAAAATTCAATCAACTGCAATTCCTTAATTACTTTTCGAAATGTGTATCCTAGAGTTCTGAAATTTTCTTTCATTTTAATGATTAAATTGGGACCATACATCCAGACATCGATTGCTGAAGCGTCGTATGGCAGGGCGAAACCATTTACGGGTCAG
>WUAP02201328.1:0-21130 GCA_015163945.2 Stichodactyla helianthus | reverse complement strand
GGGGGGGGGGGAGGGGGGGGGGGGGGGGGGGGGGGGGGGGGGGGGGGGGGGGGGGGGGGGGGGGGGGGGGTGTGGGGGGGAGGGGGGGGGGGGGGGGGGGGGGGATGGATGGAGGGAGATATGGATGGATGGAGGGATGGATGGATGGATGGATGGATTCATGGGTGAGGTGTGTGGACAGATTGAGCAGTCATTTAAGAGAATAGCCTTACCTTATTGTCCTGCCAACCCTCTTAACAAACCCTCTATATCTTAAGTTCTGGTAGGTACTGAAGGTAGCACCCATGATGTTCACAATACATGAAGCAAATGCTAACATCCTCATGATATCACGACTTGAAGTCTTCTCTATGCAATACAGGCCCTCTGACAGATAATTACCTGTAAAGAAATTGGGACATTTCAATATTGTTTGGAGATTTTTCTTACAGGGTTCGTGCCGAGGTAAAAATTTAAAATCCCAGAGGAGTATTCAAGGAGTATTCAAGGACCCAAATAATGTGATTTTTCAAGCACATGGTCTACCAAACAGGCCCTTCACAGTACTCCTTGTTTGGGGAAAGAAACGCCTGCTATATTTTGAGTTATCAAATTTTACATATGGATATTTTCCAGCAGCAACTTCTCATGATTTCCTGGTCATTTATATTCATATTAAAAACTCTGCATGACCAGAAATATTGGAATCCTTTTCTATTGTTAGCAAATTCAAGGAGTTTTCAAGGAGTTTAAGGAGTAGCACGAACCCTGTTCTTAATCTTTTTACTCCAATTTTTTATTTATTTTTTCTTCTCTTTTTCATTTATATATTTAATCTATCAATCATTCCATGAATGAATGAATATTGAGAAGATGAAAGAAATGAAATGAACTCAGAAAAAATCTGAGCTCCAGATGGGATTTGAACCCATGACCTTCAATCATTCAATTTTTTTTCTTTTCTTTATTAAAATTTTTAATTCCTTTGTCTATTCACCAAGTTATTCAGTCATACATCCATCACATCATTATTCATTCATTCATTCATTCCCATATCCATTTGCCCATCCATTCAGTTTCATTGTCACTCACCATCTAAATAAGGATCCATTTTAAACAAGTGTTTAAAGAAAGTGTCAAAAGGAAACTGTCCAAAAACATCAACAAGATCACTTTCTTGGAATAACACCCAGCTGTTCTCTGGGTTCTCATCCTAAGTTGTAAAATGAAGAAAAAAAAAACAATTTTCTCATCATAGACTCAAGATAGCCATAGGGTATATTTTGAACTTGATAAAGGTCTTTAATAACCCTGGATATAGTTGGTTACCTCCTCCCCATCCTCGTCTATTAGAGTCCAGCTAATACTTCTCATTGTTCCTAAAAAGATATTAAAAAGATATCAGAGATAAAAAAAAAAGAATGAAGTGTGAGAAATGTTTAGGACATTACAAAGCTATTTCAAAATTAAGTAAAAGTACCAGCTCTTCGGGTCATCATTCTCTCAAGGAACTGCTCACGACCTCTGCAGTAATCAGAATAATTGTTTGTTAATTAAAGCTTTTAACTTAAATTTTGTTTTTTCCCCCCTGTCAGTTATGCTGTCTCCTGTCTGTTGGCCAGTCTGCTGTGTCATGCTGTTTACAGTGTATCTTACCTGACTGGTAGAAGTATTGCTGCCAACATGGCAACAAAGTGATGAACCAATGGATTATCCCAGAAGTATTGTTCACCAATAACACGTGTGTCACCATGGTAATGAGGTACAGGGAACTGGATGAAACTAGCCACCTTGCTGGCAAACCCTGGTGGGCAACGCATTACATGATTGACAAGGAATACCAAGTCAGCAAGAGATGCTACTCTTAGTAGGATTGATACCTGCAAGAGACAGATTATGATATCATCATTATCAACACCATCACCATCACTGGCATGATGATGGTGATGATGATGATGATGATGATGATGATGATGATGATGATGATGATGATGATGATGATGATGATGATGATGATGGTGGTGGTGGTGGTGGTGGTGATGATGATGATGATGATGATGATGATGATGATGATGATGTTGGTGATGATGATAATGGTGGTGGTGATGATGATTATGGTCGCTTACCAAATGTTTCATCCACGAGTATAAATTATCAGCAAACTCCTGATCCTGTAATGGTTGTCTGACAAACATAAACAGCACACTAATACAGTCCCTTAAGCTCTGCACATCAGCCTGAAACTCTGATGTGATCTCTTGAGGTGACTGGCCTGTAAAAAGGAGTGATTTTAAGATACCTTACAGCCTGACATCTAGTAAAATATACCAATATCTGACTTAATTTGGAAGAACACATACCTCCAACATGAGCTTCAGTGAAAACTTTGCTCAGAATTGGTGATTTATTGACCATCTCATAGATGTATAAATTGACTCTAAGACATGCTAACTGACATGTGTACATCTGCAGACAAAGAGTCTGAAACACACAACACATAAAAACAAGTCATAACTTGGTTGCTGCTAGTAACTAAAAGAACCTGGTTACCATGGAAACAAATAATGTAGCCCCAACACTCTTATCATTACAACAAGTACCAACCCTGTTGTTCAGACAACAGCCCCAATATTACCATGGCAACAAATAGAAGCCCCCAATGTTACCATGGAGACAAAGCTCCACTGTTACCATAGCAACAAATAGCACCCCTGTTACCACACCACTGTCAACCAATCACAGCCTGTTATTTCTGAGATGTTATTTTACCTCATGAAGTGCCTTTTGTAATGCTTTAAGTAGATTAGTAATTTCACCCAGAATGCTGCTGTTCAGCTCCACTTGTTGATAATGCTCATTATGAGTTACTCTAACATTATCCCGGCATTTACCCTACAACAAACAATGAACAATATAGTGAGAATTGTGAGTAAGCTTCATTGTGTAGATTAGGAAGACATCCACACAGGGGATACCTACCCTTTGGGAATTCCAATCCCCCTCCACAACTGAATACAGTCGAACCTTGATTATCCGGACTCATTGGGACTGGGCTAAAATGTCCGGATAATCGAGAGTCCGGATAATCAAGGTTCGACTGTACTACTGGGAGGGGTATGGGTTCTGGAACTACACAATATATATCCTCCTCAGACCCTCCCCACCCCTTGGAAATTCCAATCCCCCTCCATGGGGGAGGTACAGATATTTTCTGGAACTACACAATATATATCCTCCTCAGACCCTTCCCACCCCTTGGAAATTCCAATCCCCCTCCATGGGGGAGGTATGGATATTTTATGGTACTACACAATGTACCCTCCTCAGACTCTCCCCACCCCTTGGAAATCCTAATCCCCCTCCATGGGGGAGGTATGGATAAAAGTGACTGAATTATTAAAAGAATAAATCTACCTTACCTGTGCTGTGATAGTTAAATCTTCTGTAACCCAAAGATGTTCTTTTTTGCTATCACACTCTTTATCTACAATCTAAATAAGATTTTAGTTTGAGAGTCATCCATATTACAATGAAAATCATTTCATCACAACTGATATTGGAGTTTTGTGCTTTTCTGAGCCCTTAATCATCCACTGGATCATCATTTGGGGCATGGTTATTCAAATCAACTGGTATTTTTCACAGATTCACATATGTGTAACTGACCAACCCCAAAGATGTTTGATGAGGGAAAAAAAGCACAAAAAGTCTAGCAAAGCTATGATAATATGGGTTGTGATGCAATGATTTTTGCTGTAATGTATCTTCTCAAGTGTTACTGACAAAGAAAGAAACAACACTCAAGGGGATGACACATATGGACTGAAATGGAAGAACATTGAGCTGAAAGTAAAGAGGTCTTCAATTTCTTGAAGTAACAGAGCTTTGATATCCAGGCTAATGGAAACTTCATTGTTCTGTCATGTTCATATGGTCATTGCCACCAAAGAACAACTTGCATTTGAAATCTCTTATTAACTAACATCATTAACATCAAATACCTTAAACTCTTAATCATTAACATCAAATACCTTAAACTCTTCCATTGCTAGAGAAACAGCATTTCGGCTCCTGAAGTATGTATTCACCAACTCATAGAACTCATGTTTTTCTTGTTTTGCTATCTGAAAATTATAAAGGATATAATATTATTATTTGGAAATTTGTTTAGATACAGGTAATATAATTTATAGATGTGAAAAGCAAGAAATGACCATACTGTCAATGTATCATTATACTTACAACAAGGAATCGATCAGTAAATCCTTGTAGCTGTTCCAATAATGGATTAAAATAGAAAATCTTTAGTTCATCTTCAGTAAATGGTTCTAGCAAAATCCTTTCCTTTGTATTTTCCTTAACTATGGAAAAAAATAAAATCATAGTTCATGCTTATACAATGTTCAAAGGAATGGTCATGTAATTGAATTTCCTTCTGCATGTACCACTGCACAGATTGCATAATTCAATAGAAACAAAAGCTTAAAACAATGGACCAGAAGATAAATATTACCCTGCAATACAAAGAACCCAAACCAAGAAACAATAGTTTTCGGTACACACAGAAAGACCCATTTAAAATGTGACAACATAGAACCAAGTTGCGCTGGTCCCTGATGAAATTGAATGCTCTGCCACAAAACTAGATCAGAATACCAGCAAAATAAGTGGAAAGTAATGCTAAAATCTACTAAGGAATAAAATACTCTGAAAAATTGTCATCTATGCTTACCATTTACTTTTAAAGATGCAGATTCTAATTTTGGATAAATATTATCCATTTCTGCATTTCTTTCCTTTTCTATATCTTTTCTTTCTGTTTCTTCCTCTTTCTCAATTTTATCTTGGCTTACTGTCATTTCTCCTGAGGCCTGTGCATCTTCCACTGTTAATTCCACTTGATTGAGAGGAGAAAACAATTCTGTAGAATTAGTCTCCATCTTTTCCTCGCTTTTTGGAATTTCTGTTGAACTAAAATTATCAGTTTTATTGCTCGCTATTTTTTCACTTCCATCCTGTTTCATGGGAGCTGAGAATCCTTCCCATCTATTTCTCACTTCAGAGTTTTCTTCACTGCTTGGTATTTCCTCCTTTACTTCATTACTATCTTTTGTAGAATCTTGAGTTCCAAAATCAACTTCTTTTGTTTGCAGATTAAGTTGTATCTTAGATTCAGTGTACTGCTCACTTCCCAAAGCTGTTAAAATTCTGACATTTTCAACTGTTTTGTCTTCGGGTGCAATGGAATCCAGACCAAAGACGAAATTTGAGCCTCCTTTACTGTCTTGGCTATCTTCTACCTCTGCATTTTTTTCATTTTCCTCTTGTTTTGCAGCTGCATTTGAATCAGCAATTCCTTGCTCTTCTTTCAGCTGCTCCTCTTTTTCTGAGACATCCAAAGACGCTCCTAAAACGTATAAATGATCGAATGAATCGTAATGAACTTTGATTTCTTTGTATATATTCAGACATTGATATTAAACGGTCAATAACAAAAAGAATAGCAAATTTTTCAAACCTTGAATGGTTCTGCTATCTTCCTCGGTCTTTATAGATTCATTTTCAACAGTTTTGTTCTGTTTTCGGTGTTTTTTTCTAGGTTTAACAGCCTCCATTTCCCAAGTCTTGTCTTACCTACCTTCCATGTTTTGGTCGTCATATGACAAAGCTACGAGAAATCCCAGACATCAGTGCGCGCTACTTCCGGTTCTATTCTTAGAAACACCACGTCGCAAGTCTAAAAAATCACTGAGTTTATAATCAATATATTTGATTAATTAATTGTTATTGATAGCTCTTTATAATCTAAAATCTAGTGACTACTTTATTTTCTAGAATCAATAAGCTTTTCAGGTTATAAGTTAGCCCCATATTTAGTAGCTCAAAAATTTTTTCTTATAACTTTCTTAATTTTTTTAATCAAAATTTATGGAGTTATCAATAGCCTAAGAAATTAAGAAGCGAATGAATGAAACAAAATGAAAAATGAAATAAAATAAAAAGAGACAAAAGAGAATGAGTGGGAGAAAAAATGGTGAAAATTTTGCATCATGTTTCCCATATCACCTTGCGGCTCAACTTCCGGTTTTCTAAGGCATTCAAAATGGCGGACGCATCACAGTCTTGTATTTCTTTACTATTCTTCGTTTTCTTGTTCATTCTCGTTTGTACTTCTTCTTCTGAAAGTAACAAAAATAATAAAGTAGGAAAAGCTTCAAAATCTAAAGAAAAGATAGGGAAAAATATTCTGGATTATACAGAAGCTGATATGCATAAACTACTAGACCAGTGGGATGTGAGTAACATTTACTAATAATACTGATTTAAACTCTTGTTTTATTCCTTGATTTTCTCTTAATGTCTTTTTTTTGGAAGATGTTTATACATACTTAATAGATTAACATGTATTTCTTTTAAAACCGAGCTTTCTCATGAAAGGAGGATTGGAATTTCCAAGGGGTGGGGAGGGTCTGAGGAGGGTATATTGTGTAGTACCATCAAATATCCATAGGGGGATTGGAATTTTTAAATGATAAGGAGGTAGCAGATTGAAACTCACATTAATTAATCTTTAATTTAAATTGTTTGTGACTGAAAATATAAAAGGAAAATGATGATGATGACGACGATGATGAGGATAAATATGATGATGATGATCCACGTAAACCAAAGCCAAAGATGCCAGCATTTGATCCAAGCAAATTAAAAGACGACCCAATGAGTTTTGTTAAAATGGCCAAAAAAGGCAAAACAATAATGATGTTTGTGTCAATTGCTAACAACCCAACAAAGAGAAAAACTGAAGACATAACTGCAAGATGGCAGATGAGCCTACATAATGCACATTTACAAGTAGAAAGGTTGGTAACTTTGTGTTGATAATTCACTGGTTTCCTGTTCTCAACTCTGAAGGACAATTTGGATAAATACAATAGCTTGTTATCCTTTAATGCACATGAAAAATCCTGAGTTCATGCAAAATGCCCCTCACATTTAATGCAAATAAGCCAAAACAAAATGCTTTATGAGTATTAGACACCAGTGAATCACATATTTTACATAATTAACATTGGTTTACAATTGTAACTGTTATGTATTTTTTCTCTAAGATACATTGTTGCTGATGACAGAGTATTATTCCTGCTCAAAGATGGCAGTATGGCATGGGAGGTAAAGGATTTTATTATCACACAACCTGAATGTAAAATGGTGGAATTTGAGAATCAGAAGTTCCCTGGAGCAGGAGGTAAACCTTCAGACACCTTGAAAGAAAAATCTGAATTATGACATGTGAATGCTGGCCATTCCTACTTTATGCATACAAAAAAAAGACTTCCAGCTGGTGTGTATTAGTGAGCACAAAATGTTCTCCAATTTCACCAACTTTTGTAAATAGGATTATTTGAATGGTATGCAAAGCACTGATAAAACTGTCACAGCATTCTTTGACACAAATTTAGATGTTTCATTACCAAGAAGATTTTGTTACTCTTTTGCTTGTAAACTAATTTTCAACCTGAAAAAATACACTTGTTTTCTAGAACAGAATAGCTGGACATTTTCAGCTAGTTTTGCTTAGTCAATATACTCTTTCATAAATAGTGCTTAAATTAAAGTGGTTTTTGTTAACCCGTGAAACACACTTTAGCATATTACACTTTATCACACTTTTTTCTTTTGTTTTTTATTGTGTCTGACTATCACACACTATCACACTCTAATTAGTACACTTTGTTTCACGGGTTAATGAAACCACTCTAATTGAAACTTAGGAGGCTTTAATGAGTTTTAGAATTGGCATATAAACTGATCCTGATACAAAAATGATCCTGAAAAACTTTATATGGCAAATGTATGACAGTAAGTTGACACAGGAGACCATTAAGATCAGAATGAAAATGAAAATATGATGTAAGATGTTGCTATGACAATGATGGAACACTTCAAATGTGAACAGAGTTTTTCATTTTGTCATAGCTCAAAAACCATCTAGTAAAAATCTTTTAAAATTGGCTTATTTTAAATTTGACTCATTCTTTGATTTGAATGAAAAAGAAAAAATTCTGTAATGGGGAATCCTCAAAAATCAATGAAGTTTATTTAAGGATGATCCCTATTACAGAATTTTTTAATTTTTTCTTATCAGTTACAATCCTTAAATAAAAACCACATGCAAAGTTTAAAGAATTTTACCTACTAGTTTTTGAGTTATATTAGTTTGAATATAGGATTTTTGGGGGACAAAATTTTTATTTTGCAAGTTCAAATGACTTTGCATATGTTAGTAAGAGTGCACGCATGAAAACCATTTTGAGCCTCCTTAACGAATATTGGTGCAAGCCTAAATTTAGGATATAAAAACTTCTGCAAGTTAGTAGAGGCTTCCTGCTCTAGAGAAGGGGTAGTGAACATTTACAAGTTTAGAGATAAAAGATAGACCATGTTAAGGTGAAAAGAGAACACGTAAATAACAACACTAACTGGTATTATAAATAAAAGATAATGGCAATCTAGATATAGCATATCCCATTAAATATGACTATTTAATGCTTACATACATACAAAGTTTATTTGATAATGCAGGTTAAAGAATAGGCAAGACTAAAGTCCACAACATTATAGAAAGTGAATATAAGAGATAAATTGAAAATTACTATAATGCATTAAGAGCAAAAGTCTGTACTGAATTATTAATTTTATACTATGGTACAAAGAGCTAATAATAAAATATTAATTATATACATTCTAGGTGGACTAAAAATAAGCGAAATCTTTTCATTTTGCAGTAATACATGATTCGTTAGAAAAGGAAATAGAATTTAAAATATCTTTATTCTTCTTAAGCTTAAGTTTAAATAAAGATAAACTTGTAGAACTTCTTCGGTAGGTCATCAATATTTCATAACTAATCTCCCTCCTGTAACAACACTTGTTTGAAGCGCAAAGATCACAATCCACATCCATCTTAATAGTTTTAAAGCCATCCTCTCATATCACAAGAACTGTTATAAACACTAATAGTTAATCTTTCAAAAGAGCTCAAGATACAAACTTAATGACATAGTATGATCATAGAATTCTTGAATTGTTCAGAGGGTTGGCAGAATGGCCTTTGGACACGTTTTTCATCGACACAAACACTGAGCAAACGTTAAGGCAAACGTTAAGGCAGCGGAAAGGAAAACAATATTATAATCCATTAAAATAATTGCGAATTTATCAATAATTGGCAGGGAATTATGAATAGAGAAAGATGGCTGTTGCACCACAACCACGTGGTAGCAGTTATATTTAACTCTTTAGTTCATGGACACATTTACGATATAGCATTAAGATCATTGACTTTCTCAAATGTAAAAAATGTTTGGGACACAGCAAAGTAAGCCCCGTCGAGTTCACATCGCCATTAGATGGTAGATCTTCAAGAGATGTCCCTGCATAACTGTGCTTCGACAAGACATCTTCATCACTCTTCATGGCTCGGCCATTGCTTCTTCGCCAAAATGAATCGCGATGAAAACTGGCGCCTTCTCGGCTGGCACTCTCTGCCTTAAGTCCGGGGACTTTCCCCAGAGCCAACGAGGAGTTGATGAGAAGAAAAGTTCTCTAATCCCAGCAGAACATACTTCTTCTCCGTTTGTAGCTCCGTAGCAAGGCTTCGCTGTGTCCGAAGGAAACAAACCGCGTGTACTTATTTATATTCCACGGTGGACCAATCACAGACTTTCTTATATGTCTCCAACCGCATCTAGACCAATCAAAATCTTGGTAATAACTGATATCACAAGACACAGGTAGCCCAACTTTAAGATTGTTAAATGAAAAATGTCTATCAAATAATGAATTGGGGGGGGTTGTCCTTCAAAAGATGCAAAGATTGTCATAGTTTTGAAAAGAAATGAAAGACAAAATTTGTTCAAGAGTTTTAATGTAAAACACTTTACTGCTATATTGAAAGGTCGTCACAATGATGAACTAATCTATATACATCCCTCCCCTTCTTTGTAGAAGATCGTCACGTGATCCTTCCCTCTTCCCTTATTGGAAGAACGTACAACACTTTACAAATATTATATGCAATAGCAGTCAGAAGCATTTGCACATACGTTAATACATCTTATGGGAACCCTTTAGTTGAGTGCATCCCATGATGCGATGCGCATCACGCTCGTGTGAATACTTTAAAAGATATGTGGTACTTAGTTGTATCCATTATTGATGTTTTTTTATTTACATAAGTCCCACTTTTTGTTCTTATATCGAACAATAGCTAGCCTGGTCACCTAGAAGAAAATGCCACTGAAGTACAGGACCGTAACCATGACAACAGAAGAAGCTTGTTTGCTTGCGGTATTACAGGAATCTTTGTCTTTACAACAGTATACGTTGCAACCAATGGCCTCGTTTTCCGCGTCCTCATCGTCCTTTGGCATTTGACAAAAGTTTTGGTTACATTTTTTGGTTTCATAGCATCTTTTAAAATATTCCCATGTCGATTGGCCCTCTTTACTCGACGTATGCCTAGAATTGTCAAGAGATATGTTAAATAATTGCTAGGTAAAGGAAAATTATTGAATCAAAAAATCATTCCCTCCTCCTACTCTACAATGGAGAATCTTCTTCATCACTACTGTCACACAGTACAAGGTTATTGTCACACTTTCCAGTGTGATGGGCAACATTTACAGTAAGACCTTATTTTAATCATGACGCACCCCCTGTCATGTAAGAAATACACCTGACCCCCCTATGATTTCTCTTTCCCCCGCTTTTATAAATAGTCACCGGTTCCTTACCTTTCTGCTTTCAAACATGAGGTTTCTCGTGTTCCAAATATCTTGCTGCAGTTCTCTTCCTTTGCAATGTTGTTACAATCCTCCCAAGAATTTAACGAATAGCAACTCATGCAACTTAGAGAGAAAACTGAAACCAAACGATGAATGCGGAAAACTTTCGTTAATATTCACTTGGCAACAATCCCTTGCCCTACTTCATTATGACGTCACGGCTTGTTTATAAGGGGGACAGAATCGTCTAGAAACAATAGAACTTTGAAAAAACTTCGCTCTGCTACAAAAAAGTTTATTCTCAAATTTTCTGGTTTCCAAATATAAGGTGTATTCCTGTCTAATACACCAAATTCCACAAAACGCATTTAATATCGATTTTCTTTGTGTTGTTACTGTTTTGTCCCTCCCACGACCATGATCCTTAGCGTTGAAACAATAGATTGTTTTGATGTGACGTCATAATGAAATAGGGCTATTGAGTTACTGAACGAATGGTCACTCGAAGATACAGTGCGCAAATTCATTCATTCATGCACCATCCAAATCCTGAATTACTGCATGTCAAGAACGGTATGAGAAAACAAAGCAGTTTCAACTGATTCCCTGGTAACATTGTACTACAACCTATTACGCAATAGAACTTTCCCGAATTCGCTTCATTGACCATGAAACATTGTTTCCAAATCGAGGTTTGATTTGATACATTACAGTACATGTATGATAATGTGAAGTCCAGCCTCGAATTGAAACCATTGTTTCGTGTTAAATGAAGCGAATTCGGGAAAGGTCTTTTCAAGTAGGCTGAGTACAATTTTTCCTCACCTTGTTGGATTACTATAGCTGTGATGACGAGAGCAGCTAGGACGAGGTTGAGGTACATTGTTTGTGCGAGTTCTCCCAGATTCTAAGTATCATTCAAGGGAGGTAGTTTGCAGTAAGTCAAAGTTTGCTAGCAAAAAATCTTGCGATGGACCCTACTATCTTGCTACGCTCTGCAGGCGTAATGCAATGCCAACTTAATAACTATATCGTCTTATCTGTGATAATATTTACTACGTTTTTGCTGAAGATAACAAAACGTGATTGGCTGGTTTATATAAACTTGTCTACACGAATCAAAAACTTTCTTTGGCATTTATTACCGCTGGTCACCTGAATCGAGGGCCATTCCTTGGAGCAATCAATGACAGAAATTGTCGATCCAATTGAATAACTTTCTTTGGATATAATTTTTGATTGTTTATGGATTTGGCATTGCTAAATCATCTTCAAGTGTTTCCAAAACTCGGGATATAGTTTATCGCGCTCAACTTGTGTAAGAGTTTTTGATACTTCTAGTTCATTGTTATTACATTAACAGTTAATAACCTTTGTTTATTCCACATTGAGTCTATATCAGTGAAAACATAACGCTCTGATTGGCATTTCAGGGTCAGGTAGGGGGTGGGGGTTAAATCCTGCAGACGCGACAGCTGACGCGAGGTCGAAAACACCGCTACTTTTTCGGTTTGTTTTTGTAGGCGGGGTGTTTTGCCAACGAAGAAAACCTTAATTCCGGAAAATCTCAGTCGCTAATTGTCGGGTTAACATTGTAATAGAACTTGTTACTTATTGGCAGCGTTAAAGGCTGCGTAATCGTAAGCTTACAAAACGTTTTTGACAGCTGAAGCAATCAGTGGAGTAACCGTTATACCACGAGTTGATCATGACACTTTTGGTGTAATGTTTTTTTGTGTGTGTCAGTCGTAAGCTATCATAAGTAGACTGAAAGCACAAAAAAAAAATAGAAAAGAAGCTTTCAGCTTGGTTGCGCGCACATGGTGCGTGCTTAAAGACCATGTGACACTAAAACTATAAAAAGTTATTTTTTATTATATATGTACATTGCTTTGGAAATGTTGAAACAGAACTTGTCAATAGAATATCAATTTTTAAATATTTTTAAAATATTTTTTTTTACTATTTTTGTTGAGATTAGCGTCTTTCAGCTTCAGCACAAATTATTTTAATCAAAAAAAATTAATTTTTTGTGCTCTTTCACTATTTTCATCACTTTTTGTACACATTTATCATCCATTGTAACTATCTATTCTTCAAAGTAAAATTAAAGTATAGAATAATCTATGATTTTTGGCTCAAAAAACACTTTGTATAATATACTTCTCATGGTAGGCTGAAAGTAGAAGATGAAAATACTCCAGCGATAGGCTAAACTTTTGACTGTGTTTTCCCTTTATATCGAAAAATAATTCCTCTTGTACATGTTTCGGTCCTTCTCGATCGTGTAAAAGTTATTCTGTATCGTTTTTATTCATTTTAGTTGTATTCTCGAAACATTTATATATTTAAACGCTTAAAATGAACTGAAAAAGTCTGAAGCCTGTCATTAAAGGTTCGAAATCACTGTCCTTTACCAATAGACCGTGAAGGACAGTTTTTACTGCAAATAATGGCGCTAAATTTCACGGCCTTGTGTTAAATCATAACGGCGGTTTTTAGCAGCCAAATTAGGTTAAACCATTCCAACATTTCTTTCTTTCTTTCATTTTTTCTTCTCCTTGCGTCAAACAAAATACGTTTTGCGTTTACCTATAAATTGCATTCTAGTAATGCGCCACATTCTTCAGTCAAAGACAACTTATTTTTGAGCTACTGAGCTGTAAGCGCAGATTTCGTGTGTATATGACATTGCTTTGACACTAAACTGGCTTAGAACATGTACACTATCCAATCAAAACGGTCCGTGCAACTCTCAGAAACCACTTTAGTGTGCAGTAGCGTATGATTCTCACTCACATTTAGATTTTTTCCCCATATGTAATCGATATCAAACAGAATCTTATGATGTTATTATTACTATTATAGACGCGGAGATTCAAGGAAAATTCATTTCCTGACTCAGGAATTCCACGTTAAATTTCACTCAAAAAAAGATATCGCGAATTTTCTAGCGAATTCAACGTGGAATTCCCGAGTCAGGAAATGAATTTTCCTATAAAATCGACGTGTGATTACTTTCCATTTCAGAATTTCTTATAATTGTAATGCCATATATGGTGAAAAGAAACCATTAATGTCCAAGTTACCATGGTAACAGCCATTCTCAAATGTCCAAATGATAATGCATCCAGTTTTACAGAAACAAAACTTTCATCACATGTGACCGCTAGCTGACCAATTGGATATTCAATGTAACCGCTGTCCATATAAAATTGTCTCCTACAACTTTGAAAGGTACTGGGTAAGAGGCTAAATATCTAAACTTCGATTATGCCTCATGCGCATGCTTGATGCAGTTACCGCTGACCTATCATGTAATTTGTCCTGCCTATATAACAACTCTTACATCCATGCATGTTCGACAATGATACTGCTGACCAGTTAGGACACATGTCTCAAAATTAAACCAATCACAAGGTTAAGAGATACGGAGATGCGATTGGCTGTAATATACGTCACGTGACTTCGTTGCTCACCAACCTGCTTCAAAGTTTCTGGAGGCAAATGTTTCTGGGCCCATGGCGTGACACCAGTGTTGCATATCGTTGTGTTACAACACTCAATGTCACACCAGCTTCCTTTCGTCACGGTGTCGGTGGCAACGCAGCTTTTTTCGCTGCACTCGGAGGAATGAAAGCAAGATTTGTGGAATTCCTGGGTCTTTTGTTCGTTGATTTGAAGAAACATGCGATGGGCTTTAAGGCAAGTGTTGAGTGGAGGCTTACACTTCATAACGGTCTGGTACTTTATGCAGTCTTCCCAAGATACATGAGACATACAGCTGTAGCACTGCAGGGGGAAAACTGTGAACAAAAAGAAAAGACAATCTTATTAACAAAAAACAAAAAACAATACTTTATTTCACTGTACTGTGCTTGTACTGTACCGTAGCTGTAATCTTCTCTGCTCTGCCCTGCTTTCCTCTTCTTTCCTCTGCTCTGCTCTCTGCTCTGCTCTCCTCTGCTCTGTTCTGCTCTGTTCTGCTCTAAACTAGATTTTAAAAGTGCTCTAACTTTACGCTTTGTAGTAAAGATTTCCACATCCATTAACCGTTAACCGTACAGAGTTAGGTGGCTAAGTTAAAGTAAATTGAACGTGTGATAGCTAGCCGCGGAGAATCCATTTTTGTCCGGCTCGATTTTACGTATACATACTATACCTCTGGGGGTGTAGACAAGGCTGAACACGAGCAAGAAAAACCTGAAAATGGCCATTTTTTGGTGTCAGTTTCCAAGTAATACCCAAGTGGAAATGAAAATAAACTTCCTCGTAACTTGGCAGTTGCACAAATTTCCTGATTTAATGTTTGATCAATCGACTGAAAACTTCGTAAAGGTTCTAAAAGAGGAGCTGAACTGAAGCTGTTTCCGTCTGAAGCTAAGCCTCCCAGGGCCCGAAGATTCTGAAATCTGCTATAAAGACAGAATAATACTTATATGATACGCGCACAATGCACGCTGAAAACGTCATAACACCCAAGTAAACAGAATCAATAGCCGCACATGTCTCTCTTATTGTAGAACAATGAATTCAAGGTATGTCAAATGGGCAACTCTTTCAGTTCTGTCATTTTTCCTTTTTCTTCTAATTAAACATTAAGAATTAAGTATTCTTGAGTTTCCGGACTTGAAAGTCATGCTGTTCGTCTATTATTTGCGGCTTTTAATTTGAATCTACTGATGCTGAAACTGGTGTTTATATATATCATTTTTCTTTCATTATTATTGTTATTACTTTTTCTTTTCAACCTGAATGTCGCTTTTCTTACTTTTGTCACAACATTTGGGTATGTTTTCTTATTGTTTTTAAAATAAGTCATTCCTCGTTGATAGACAGGGCCGGTATTTGATGTTAACTCGAACGCACTTTATTCATTTGTCTGGTAAACTCTTTAGCTTGAAGGTACACTTTGCCCCTGGCTTGCCAAGTCTTTTAACATGAAACAAACCGCTTAGGAAGAATTATTTTCGAGTAGACGAAAGTTAAACTTAGACTTAAAATGCTTAGGGGTAACCATAAAAAACTACTTGCTTCTTCTTCCGCTGTACAGAAGCAATCAAAGAACGCGAAGAACACGAAAAAATATACATCCAAGGTCAGTCTGTTAGGCCATTACCAATTTAAGCATGTTATTATTTAATTATTTGGACGTGCCGGTGGGGCTTTTCAGTACAGTAAACATACTATTATGGATTTGTTCTAAGACAAAGAGAGCTGGCAAGATCCCAGTTAAAGAAAGTTCTCCAGGACCCATTTTGTTTCTGCTTTTGTGTCTTGTGGTTTGAAGATACTTTAGTTAAGATTTCTATCTTTGTTGTCAAGAACAATAAGTTTGTACAGTAAACACCGCGTGTTTGTGATCAATGGTTTCAGTGGTGATGATGTCACGGTATCACGTATGTTTGGAGCTAAAAAATCTCGGCAGGGAGGGGAGGGAGGGGAGGAAAGGCTAAGGTGCTTGCTGTATTCCTTATCAAAATTCTCTTCAATTATGTGCAAACTATTTTTCAAGTACTGATCCTTGGTACTGTTGGGTCAAGGGACTATCCATTATTTATGCCGGAGGGGGGGGGGGGGTAGTGTGACAAGATTTATCCAAACAAAACAAAATCAAAATCATACCCCCCTAAAAAAGGCATTCTCACATTCTATGAATAAGTTTGCGATTCTCCCTCTCAATCTAATGAATTTTCGATGTCCTCTCTCATTCTTTTAGAGCCCCTGACATAAATAATGAATTCTCCTCAATATCAAGAGATTTTGGCCTTGTTTAAACAGTTCTGATAAACCATGACTTTCACTTTATCTTCTTTGTTTCTTTTTTTGTATCCTTTTTATTTTAATTTTTCGCTTTGTTCTTTTGATTTTGACAGTCGGAAATTCTACTCGGAATATGAGTTGAAACAGATAATTGATAATTTTCATTTTTTCCTCGTGTTTATTTCATCTCGGGTTCTTTTTTCATAAATGTAAAATAAAATGAATGGACCGTGTACAATGATGCCGCAGATGTAGGATCTGTAAAAGATCTTCAGCCACAATACAAGTGAAGTAGACTATAAAAATGAAATAGCTATCCGCGTCTGCTTTTTGATTGGCTGAGTGTTGGCTCCGTCGTGTTGTTATCGTTCTAAGTTTTTCACGTAGTTACAGCCATTCATTTTTATAGTCTAATTCATACATTCCTTCTTTTAGTTCGATGTAGATATAAGAGTATCGTAAAGCCCAAATTATAGTCATTATTTGTTTAACACTTTCCCTAAATCCGATGGCTCGTACTGAGCAAAAACACCAAGATCCTTTGCGTGATACAAAACTTTCTCTCCCTCCCCTCCCCTCCCTTCTCTGTTTTTGCCGTCAGATGCATAAATAGCTCTCACATTTTGTAATATTGCACACTCTTTATTTCAATTAAAGACTTAACCTGGAAGCAAATTTTGCTATGTGGGATTCCTATTGCCTCAACGCAGGAATCCCAATATGAAGAGTTATCTTTTCCTTAGATGTATGTTATAGTACACTCCGTGTTAGGGAATTATTTTTTTCTCTTCAGGAAACTCTAAGGTGAAACTCCTGAATTCTGCGTCAAACTTGTCACGCCATACAAGTCGTTACAGAGGGTTGCGTTACAGCATCGGAACGTGCATGTCACGTTAACTGATGGAATGTATGAACGAACACAATCTCCATGGTGACACACGGACTGGTGAAAACAGGATTTTGCAAACTGGTTTTCAATCCGGTTGTTTGTTCTGAATTTTAAAGATCGATGAAATTCGACACAGCAAGCCCCTGGGAGGGAGGGACAGGTCTTTGGAACTGCATTCTTCAAACACTCGGCCCAGGACTTCGTTGAGTAACACGTATGACAAGCAAGAGAGGAGCCTGGGAAAGATATTATAAACGTTATTATTATATAAACTACAGTGTTTTACAAGGATTTCTACCACTGAGAAATGTCGTATCTCAGCACACGTAAAAATACGATATTTATCACATGTGAAAATATCAACCAATCAAATTTTTAGTATCCTGTGGTAGAAATTCTTGAAAACACTATAGAATAAACAGAAAAATACATGGACGCTTGGAGATATGGAATTTATCTTCGAGTGTTCAAATTTGATATCAAATTGAACACTAGAAGATAAATTCCATATCTCTGCTCGCCCATGTATTATTCTCTATTTCATTCATTCATCATATTTTCCAATTACTTGAAATAAACTGTAAAAAAATCCTGCTGTAAGTCCTGCTTACGTCTTTCATTTTGACTTCAATTTGCTGTTATCTAATGTCAAATCATGTACAATCACAAGAATAGCAATATATTGAACTTATGTTTTCTTTTCCTGTTGAGCTGAAAGCAAAACCATATTGACTGCATGAGTCCGGCTGAAGCCAAGCAACATCAATATGACAAGCTTCTAAGTATAATTTCCTCTTGAGGAGAAACTTGGCACGAGTGGAAAACATGCAGACAGTGACACTCAAATGGTTTTCATTTTAGTCCATTGTGATAATTGGATGTTTTGGATCTTTCTCTTATTTGATTGGTTCAAAGCTAAAACCATTTGATAGTGAACACGCATGCAGTGCCATTTCATTTCTACACTTCGTGCCGCGCAAAGCGCAATTAACGTGAACACAAACATCTGGAGTGTGACTGTGCGTGACGCCTGGTGGACAGCATGCCTGACAAGTTTATTAACTTACGTGACAATTCAGTATCATACAAAATCATGAACTAGACTACAATACACGAATAAAGAGCTTTAGCATCTAAATACAGGGAAATAAAAAGAAAACTTGATAATACAAAGACACTTATAAGTTGTAGATAACGCTGCCCGCTACGAAAAAAACAGCAAGAAAAACCCTTGGGACGAAAAACCTGATGGAAAAAGTAGTCCTTGTCCGAATGCAGCATTATAAGCTCCAAGGACTAGAACGAAAAGTAATACCAACTTAAGAACGTTCATGGGCAAACTCTAAGAGATCCTCTACACATTTTTTACAAATTTTGCATGATGAAAGAAAAACATATAAGAAATACAACAAGCAAATAAATATAGGGGTCACTGTATTCGTTTAGCCGTCATAGTGCGTGGAAGCTTACCCTTTTTGCAGTAAAAATGCACGAATAAAGCAAACACGGAAAGTTTGTCAAGAAGAAGCCATATTTTGATGAAAAGCAAACTCTACGCCCCCACACTTTGCAGAAGTCTAGCAAAGGATACAATAATTGCTTAGCATTTGTTTTGTGCATTAAAAACTAGTAACATGAAAAGATATTGAGCTAAAAGTGTGCGCTTGCAGCCTAAAAATTACTTGAAATTGCATTCCAATCAGACACAAAATATGTAATTTTGATCTGATTCACTAGACAGATTTCTTTTATTTTTCCTGTAAAGATAGATATTATAAAGTAGTTTTAGAAAAAAATAAAAATAAAATGGGGGTCATAGACTTCGTTTTGGAGATATGAAGCTTTAAACTTTAAAAATGTGGCCGCCATTTTGAATTTGATCGTGTTTGTTGTAAACAAAATCATCCAGATTGCTTAAATACCAATTCATTAGCATAATCACTAGGAATCATGATTTGTCACGTGGAAAATTTAATATAAACCTCAGAATCGTAATGAAATCGCTTTCCAACTACACGTTGTTACGTTGGAAAGCATTATTTCACCAAACTGAATCATAACCATTAGCTAGCATTAAAATTTTAATTATTTATGATTCACCTGTACTTACAAAGTGTGCCGTGCAAGAGAAAAACGAGTACAGCTGACAATAATACCTGGTGCATTTCTGAGCTGTTTTACTCCAAATAATGGACTTTTTCGCTTCAACGCCCGTCCTAATTCTCACCTTAACAAGTAGAAGCGATAGATGAGCCCTCTTTACTTGTTTCTCATCATTATAACGATAAGCTTAAGCAATGAGCTATAAGTTGTAATTTTCCGTTTACTGCTATCGAAACATTTCGTGTTGTCTTGAAGCATTAAAAACAAGTTTAATACTGCTGGTATAAGACGCCTGTTTGGCTTGTTATTTGATTGTACAGCTATAGCGACACTTCCAGCTAGTGTAAGCAGGGTCGAGAACATTCCAGAAATTTGATTTTTCAAACTTAAACTTCGTATAGATATCATATTAAGTCATTTATAGCAAATGATATGACATAACGATTTTAAACGGGCTGTGTGTGATTTCTTACATAAAGTATTTGCCCCTCGTGTAGCAATGGTAACAGGTAATTATGGTAATTATGTGCCGTGAAAGTTCACTTAATGAAAACGTAACTAGACATAAAAACACAATAAATTTTAAGTTTATTGAAAGAAACTCTGCCATCAACCACTCAGAGCGTCTCATTACTAACCACTTCTGATGTCTGAGTTGGCCACCAAATGCATTTTAGTATGACAGTTTGACTTCCAAACAGATTGCGAAAGCATTGCAAAGAAAAGGACGCTATTGACAACTATAAAAGTATTATCACTTTCCAAGTATCTTGAGTTTTCATTTAAAGATTGTTTACTTTTAATGAAAACATTGTATAATTTAATCACAATATGTTGCATAAAATCGTGTAACAACTCATTCCATATCACTTGCTCGTTTCCTTCATTAGCTATTTTTGTTCCTACTCCATGGATTTATGCCAGTAATGGATGGAGTTTTACAGTTTCACAAAAACACTGTTCTTGGCACAAAATTCACCCACAACAAAAAGATGTTTCCCTATCGTATTCCGAGAGAGTAACGTAGTGTTCGCCATTGAATCTTTTGTTCTGCCAAATGCTCACACGTGGAGCCAGGCTGCAGTTTTCGTTTCATTAACTGAAACATGGAAACTTTCCAATCGACAAAAATAAAAACGAACCAAAAAGACTTAATTTAAAACAAAATCAATACTGCTTGGCTAAAAAAAGAGTTGATTGTCGTATATCAGGAGCATTTCCCAATCGTACAACCATTTTCGTCTCTTTAGAATTTAATAGTCCTCAAAGGATTTAAAACTGTTGCTCTTCTTCAGCGCAGGGGATTCATCATTTCGTCATTTTAGAAGCAGACACTTTTTTTCTGTGGTGAAGTTTGAGATGCTGCGGTCAGATCTAATCAAACTTTCGCTTCTCTTTCAAGTATCGTCAGGTAAGACGAGTCAGTGTTCAATTACAACAGAATCGTGAGAAAAGAATTTTCAATTCCAAAAGGTCTTGTGAGCACAAGTAAGCTTAAACATTTCAAATAAACGATTATACTTTTAATTTACTTGTAATTAGCATAATCTCTTATATATAACTCATTGTAAACAATCATTTTCAATCTTTCTACTGAAGATGGCAAACG
>WUAP02201217.1:0-21132 GCA_015163945.2 Stichodactyla helianthus | reverse complement strand
ACTAAAACGCAAAATGTTTTATTTTATGAAGTCTATTACAGCTTTTCCGAAATGATTGTGATAGTGGTGTGACTCACATGAAATTATATAAATTTGCCAATAATGAAATGCAAAACTTAGCATTATATATTCTGTTCCATTTACATGAGGGGTAATATAGAAGTTTTAGAAATATGAAATTTACAAAGCCAGGATATATTGTTCTTTCTTTAATAGCTAAATGTGAAACTAGATTTTTTTCTGAGATGTGTCATTTCTGTGGAATGGCTGCCAACTTCATTTTTAGCTCCTAAAGCCCATGCTAAGAACATCAAGGAGTATGTCCATACCTGTACTAGATCAGCTTCACGGATGACACAAGGAAGTCCTTCCAGCTGTTGTCTAAAGGCTTGTAACTCATCTAGACTCAGTTTTGGTGCTTGTACAACTGACGTGGGTAGATTGTGCCGTGTTCTGTGTTTTCTACTCACTAACTGTAAAGCTACACTGCCACACCTTTCCGCTTCGGCAAGTGTTGATTTCAGTAACTGTAACAGATCACAGTCTGGGAATTGACTTTGTTCTGCTGTTACGACAAGCTCCTTCAATTCAGCAACCCCTGTAAAACAAACACAAACCATGTAAAATACCTGTAGTGTCCAGCAACCATTACAAGAAATACATTTTATATTTCAGAGACATACGTTTTTATTTTACAAGTCTGACGTTAATATAGTACTGTTAAATAAGATTTACAATTGAAGACAAACAATGGATTTTGGGAAAAGATCCCTGCATCAGATTTTTTCAAAATTTTGCGTAATGAAACATTATAATAGAAGTAGAATGAGCAAATAAATGGGGGTCACTGATGTTTTAGAGATATGTCAAACTTTGAAAATTTGGCCCCCATTTTGAACTTAAACACATTTGTTATCTAAACAAAATCATTGAGGCATTCCTCACTCAATTGAAATAGCTTAGAGGGCTTGTAGAAAGGATTGTGCAGAAACAATGTCCATGAATGCCCTTAAGGTAACATTCCAACCCTCTTATTGCAATCTTAAACTACCTTACAGTAACATAATTATGTATTCTAAATCAAATTACATTAATCCAATCCACTTATTTAAAGGTGACACTTAACTGCATGGGTTTTAGTTGAATACTTTGTTACTTACCAACTTTAGATTCACATGGCTCCAGAGCACTTTTCACTTCCCTTGCCCAGTTATCAAAGGAGTCTGCTCTCTTCTTGAGTTTGAGTAACATCGACGGCAACTCTTTGACAGTGTATCGATACCTAAACACAAAATTATCACTAAAAGAATTAAAGATGGTCCTAATCATTTTTAATTTTTTAATTTCAAAAAAAATTATGAGTGAATACAAATGCTGCTGTTGTCATTACCTGAGGGTTTTCTTTGAAACTGGACAGGAGCAAAACTCACTAACACAATCTACACAGGAGAGTTTCTCTAAAAATAATACATTTAAAATTTTGATATACAAAACCTTCAAAAACCATCAATTTCATTCAACCCTGAAACAAACTCTAGGCTGTCTGATCTATTGCAGGATACAACTAACTAAGTGTGTTGGGTTTTGCAGAGGGAGGAAAACCGGAGAACCCTGAGAGCTTTCTGGGGGTAGCACCGTCTAATCTCTCTCTTAATTTTTAGAAAGATTGCTGTTAAGACAAATTCTTGATACTTTAATATGGATGAATACAAATATTACCTTTGTCACAGGCACAGGTCACAGCTGACATAAAACATGTTGTCTTACAAACATAGCATTGTCTTTCATCATCAGGAAGTAGCTCAAAAGCTTCGGGGCGCTCAAATTCCGTAGCATTTTGCTCCAGTAATGCAGTTCTTTTTTTGATTTCTGCTTCTACGATGGAAGATAACTCGTCATACACAGCCTTAGCAAGATCCAAGTCCAGACCATCTGGGTCAGCAGCCATCTTACACACAAGTTCTTCATGAGAGAACACAGGATTTCTGCTCATTTCTCTGTAATGTTTGATACACTGTCTTCCAATAGGAAGCTATGAAGTAAAAAACAAAGATTATTAGTTCCAGACCAAAACAGCAAGTATCTAGTATACAGCATACAGATTACCAGTATCATGGATGTTTTTTTCCTTTAAATCATTTTTCAGTCTCTCTTAACAGGGAGGAGGTAAAAGGAACAGATGGAAAGACTCTACTAAGACTATGAATACAGATTGTCTGACAGACAAAATAATTTGATAACAAGTGGACTTACCCAATCAGCAGTAGCAAAGTTGACAGCCTCAGCTAGATTATAACCCGTGTTAAAGCCAGCATGATAAGCCCTCGGGAAGGTCACCACAAACTCTCCAGCGCATTGGTTAGTTCTAACAACAGGGACTCCCTTTGCTGTGAGTGCATTGGGGTTGATTATTGTCACTAACTGATGCAGTAGATCAGGTTGTTCTTCAAACAGCTCTGGTGCGGCTTCTTTTATTGCCATTTCAAACTCTTCAGCAGCATCACCTGGAATTCCATACCATGTTTTGGGCTCTCCCCTACAAGAGAGAGAAATAAAATATACACCTTATTCAGAAAACATTACAGCCAAAAGCAACAAATGACAAATCAGGATCGAAAGCAAACTCTTTGTATTGTATTAGCTGAGTTTCTGGGCACACATCTTGCAGCCTGCTGTACAGTATATTGTAAAAGACTACAATGACTGCATCTCAGAATGGATAAACTTCTGAAAACAATCACCCAAAGGCTTTTCAGTCTTGGTTTGTTGCTTTTGGGTGTGACAATGTTTTTTGGAAGAAGTGTATTAATCATTAATAATATAGGTGAGCAGTTTTTTTAAAAAGCTAAACACTTTTTCTTTGCATAGATCTGGAAATTTCTGGTTTTATTCATTCTTCTTCTTTACCACTGATATTTAAGCACATTCAAACATATATTCCAGGTGAAATTTTGTGCTCAAAGGTAAAATAAGAAGCTACTCAATGCTATGAATTTCATATTTTTACCAGTGCATGTAGTTTATGGAGTAACTCCAGTGGTCTTCATTATGCCAACAGAAACTGCTGAAACACATGCCAACATAGAGCCAAGGAACCTTAAACAAGCATAAAAAAAAAGATGAGATTATTTAATGCATAGAGCTGTTAAGTGTGACGTAATTTGAATAAAAAACGACTTCAGGGTCCAAAATGAAAAGCAGTTCTTTGAAGATTTTCCTTGCTTTGTTCTTCATAGTAGGAATTGGTGTACATAGGTCTGTTTATTACAGGTAGAGGAGGAATTGTGGATAAACGTTTTGGTTTTATTTTAGCACATTTTCTAAAAATTGGACCCGGAAATACATCACAGCTTAACAGCTCTATTGGCTAAGCTGTAGAAATGGTACTGCAATAGAGTGATTGCAATAAACCAGAGAAATAGTAGTCTGATAGGTTATTAGATACTAATTCTATTGTTTTTCTTTTCTGGGATTTGACGATTAGTCATTAACTATTAGATTTTGTTTCACTGGTTTATTGCAATCACTTTAAGCTACTGGCTTGGCAAGCTAATGTAGGAATGGTGTGTTACGACACATGTATGGCAGGGTCAAGTAATGACTTGTAGGTTGGTGTTACATAATTATAGCTATATTATTAGATTTGACTGGATATGCAATTGCCATTTGGTAAATCTGCAGATATTTTGTTTTCAATTACAGTGATAACTACCTTCATTCCAGATATATCAGCACTGATATGACACAATACTGATTTATCAAGGTTAGCCATGTTGTTGAGGTTCCATGGTGAGTTGGCAAAATACTAAAAAAAGATAATCAGATAATCAAAAAATCAATCAAAAGCACAACTCAAAAACAAGAGATGATTTATTTGTTTATCAGTGTTAAGCCTGATAGGAGGGGGACAGACATGTGTGAGGCATTTGTTTGCTCTTGGTCTTCCCATGCTGGGGAATGTTATCTTTTGGCTCGATCCAGGATAGCGTGTTAACATATCTTTGCTTCTATTTTTGGAATGGGAGACTGCCATTGACTCCATTTTCTTTCCCCAGGGTAGAGAAATTATTGAAAAAGTACAATTGCCACACCCCCTCAGGCTTAACATGGATACACGCATTTCATATTCTACTTACCTCTTCTTCATTTGTTACTGCAAGTCCTTTCCTTGGAAACCCACTGCCATGTTTTGCTGTATGGAGGTCTGCTCCATACTCTACTTGAACCTAAAAGCAATCAAAATGATTAGTGATTACATTATCTTCTCACTGGATTCATACTCTGATACTTCATACCAATCCCTTGAAATTACAAACAATGACAACACTCCATCCATACCTCTTCATCCATTGAGCTTACAAGTCTCCAGAACTCTTTTTCAACTACACTTGTTGGCACTTCCTAATGATAACAGACAGTAAAGAGTAATATGAGAACAAACTACAAATAGAGAAATTAAAAAGTAACAAACAACAGTGGCACTTTTAATTAAGATGATTTTGGAAAAGGAAAAAGGGGAAACAAGGGAAAAAACAGTAAGGTCAGCAAAATATAGCATGTAGGTACAAGTGTGAGCTCACCCTGGGAGGCATCTTGAAGTAATCTCTTTTAAACTGATCAGCCATCTCACCAAACGACTGTAGTGTGTAGACTTGCTTGGCTTGCTCAAAGCCAAAGGCTTCCTGTGGTTTATTACACGCCTACAAATAATCATAATCATTATCAAAACCACCATTATTAATTACTTTCATAATCTCTTCCATCATCCTCTTCATCACTATCATCATCCCAATTACAGACTTTTTTTTGACAAACTGATGTCCATCTGCAGGGTATTAATAGAATCTTCAAGAGGAATGATTAGTCCAAAAGCTCTGTATTTCATTCTATTTAAACTAACAAATAGTAATCATGCCTATAATTTCAAGAGTTTCAAATTACCTCAGCAACACATCTAGGGCATCTCCAGTCTCCTCTAGGTACTGACGTCAATGGTGGAATTAGACAATATGTATGATAGCTGTCATCACACCCATCACATAGTAACATTGAATCCTCCGAGTCTCCTTTTGTACACACTTGGCATATGTATTCCTCAAGCTAATTAGTTAAAACAAATCCATCTCAATAATAGCACCAGTAAGTAAAAAGATTCCAAAGAGATTTAGCAAAATGAAGTGTAACAAATGCTTTAAGACTCTTATTCAAAGGATAATATTTAAGCTGCTCAAACTTGACTTATCCACAGCATCCTTAGCTTTATTTTAAATTAAATCAACAAATATTGGTTAGAGTAGTTTTCACGTGGCTGTGAAAAATGACAGCATTTGGTACCCTCTCTGTATGCAGTTTTCGCACTGCTAGAAGATTATAAAATTCCAGGTGTTTTCCAGGAGCTTTCCAGGGTAATATAAAAATTCCAGGACCCTTAACTTTGGAATTTCATATCCAACAATTCAATAATTTTTATTTTTCTAATATTTAACCTAATACTAATAGAAAATTCAAGGAGTTTTTCAAGAGTTGGTGTCAAATTAAAATTTTCCAAGAGTTTTCCAGGGCCCTGGAAGAAATTTTTGAAATTCAAGGACTTTTCCAGGAATTCCAGGAGCAGTGCGAACCCTGTGTACCAAATTGACAACATCCTCTGAGCTAATTTAAGCACAAAAGATTTACTCATCCATTAAAAGAGCTTTGACACAGCACCATAATGATGGCACAGCATGACTGAACAGCAAGTTTTTGCGTTCTCATAGACCTTATGAATAAATAAGGAACTGAATAATGCTTTCCAGTTGGCTGCTGAAGTCATAACAGCCAGCAAAGCATGCTTAGATTAGTTAATAAGCAAAATTTGAGTGCTCTACCATGGAAGTCACAGTGAATTAAAATAAGGTTTGAGGCTTTTGCATGACATATTCACAATGAAGGCTACCACAGTGTAGCCGAAACATCAATTTCTTCAAATATCGTTCTGAGTCGTAAAATCCATTAAAGTTTCTATTTTAATTAAAATAAGGATATGTATATGAAACACAGCAAAACCTCAACCACCTTTCCTTGTTTTTGGTTCATTTTAAATACTTATACCTTTGCAAGACTTTTGAAACTGTGCACAATTACTAATTCACTGGACTTTGATATGAAGACAAAATACACCTTTAATTCATTAAGCTTATGGTTTATAGAAATTAGAGGCGACCATTTATTGCATAATGTCTATGTGAAAAAACTTTTTATCACTATTTACAAACTGCTAAGGTACTTACCCATGAAGACTGAGCCTGAGTGTAGCCCTTGCTAGCTTGCCTAACAGGACGGCGCCTCGTCAACTCTGGTTCCTTTCCTATTTTGATATTTTCCATCTTTAGCTTGCCACTGTCTTTTTGTTTGCTAAACCTGGTTGATTTTGCAGGTGAGCCTTCAAGACTGATGTCTGAGCCAGCACATTTTGGTGGTTTATTTGGTGAGCTGGTCTTGCTGGGAGAACTCTTTAAATCCTCTGGTTCCTTTTTGATTTCTACTTCTGGAACATGTTTGTGTAAAAAATATAAATAGACAGATTTAACAACTTAGCCTTTGGAAGGAATTCTTCCCAAAAGAATAAAATAACAATAGACATGGCTGCTATGTTGGTACGTTGATCTCCAACCAAGTTAACTGCTACTTTTTAAGACATTTGCCAGTAAATACCTCCTTTTTACAGTCAAACCAGATGTTTATAGGCTTTGACTACAATTTTGCTTTGATCAATTCATAATTATCATGAGCAATTTCCAATTTTGTTTAGCAGTTCGTGAGAATGGTATGAGAGCTTAGCTCAGCGACTTGTGTCATGTTATTTAGAGGACCGATATTCTGAAGTTTCTCTCTCAAAATTACAGCAAAAAGCTTGTTATAAATTTTTAGATTCAGTAATGAATTTAGGCAAACCAAGTACACCTACCTTTTTAAAAGCTTTTCCCAGAAATGGTATTTGCAGCCATTAAAATTTTGTGCAGATCAACACGATAACAAAGCAGAAATACTAGTGCTAAAACAGTTTGTTTATCCTTTGAAATATTCAAACACCTTCTTCAAATTTATAGTGAGCTCTTTGTTGTAATTTTGAGGGAATATCTTTAATATTGGTCCTTGTAAATAACATGATACAAGTCACTGAGCTAAGCTCTCATACTGTTCTTGTGAACTGCTAAACAAAATTGAAAATTGCTTGTGAAGTTTGCAAATTGATCAAAGCAAACTGCAAACCTAAAACACGATGTCGTGACAATGTTGCAGTGTTGTAGTCAAAGGAACATCCAGTTTGACTGTAAGACGAAGAAGGCATTTTAAACTTTTTCAAACTGATGTTTTTACTATTAAATTTTAGAAAATATCATTTAATATATGTGATAACTCTTAGGGGTAAAAAAAAAAAAAATCCCTTGTTGACACACCCAACAGGACAAGACTAAGGCACCTTTTAGTGGTCATTTTCAAAATTTCAGACAAGCACCCTTATATATAGGAGTCCCCCCTGGATTAAACATAAAAACTCTAAGATCTTACCTTCCTTTTTGGTCACAACACCAGCCATTTTTGGTCCAGGAGCAATAAATTGGAGCTTTCTCAGCTCTGGATTGCTATCATAGTCAATATTTGAAGACTGCAAAAAAAATTGTTTAGTTTGAACTGTTTCTGAACAAAACTCAAATTTATAGTTATTATGTGGGGTCAGAGGATTAATGGCATTTCAAAAGTCTCTGCACAAGAATCAGGAAGCAACAACAGACAATTAGGGGTATCATTTGATTGTTAAGGGGAATCACTAAAATCTCATTTCTTTTAGAGGGTATTGTTTAATTTTTATGGTGTCACAAAAATTCTAAACTACCACTCCCCCCCCCAAAGGGGATAAATAAATAATGAGCAATGAGTCCCTTATAAGTATCTAGTGTGGTACATACACTTTCTTGGTCTTCAATCTTTGCTCTTCTTGTTCTTCTTGCCTGATAGCTTGTGTTTGTAGAAGTCATAACAGATGGGGTGTAATCTTTGTCTTTTTCTTCTTTTCTCAATTGATCAGCAGTTGGCTAAAACATAAATACACAACTTTAGACTTTAAAAAATAAGTAATACAAAAAATTCAATGCTCCTTTCTGTAGTTTCCCACATGATGTAGCTTTAAGATGTGTGTGCACCAGCAAGGTCAAGGAACAAAAACATTGAAAACTGATACTAGTTTTGAGGAAATTCGCGTACTGTGTCTAAGCAAGAACAGTAAACATTTAATTATTCAGATCTATTTGTTAAAGCCTTTACATCCTTTCACATTTTGAATCCAAATGAAAAAAAAAAAACACTGGTTTATTTCTGTTCAAATTCCAAAGTCTCCTTCAACTACTTATTCCCCTGATCAGACCCTGACCTCCCTTGCACACCCTAAATCAAGGAGAATCATTTGTAACTCCAGGAAAGCACATTCAATTATCCAATAAAAAACATTCCACCAAATGTACATACCACAGGGTCCCCAGTAAATGCTCCAATCAAAAAGATATCATATGGGTACAAGAACTTCTCATAGTTCATTCTTAAGAGAGTTGGTGCTGACTTGCCCATGGCATAACCCATCTGCAGTCCAAACAAAAATTATATGTGTCATTAGTTTAGAAGTTGGCACTCTTAAGCTTGATATAAATCACAATATAACACTCACAGTACTTGACTTTAACTTTTTTCATCACTGGCTCTTGGGCTAATGGAGCGGAGAAGTTACTAGCCAAGAGATAACCCATTGGCTGGTGGTTCTCAAATTTTAATAGCCTGAAGGCAATTTTTTCTTGTCACTGACTAGTGGACTAATGCTAAGGTCAAGCACTGACAAAATTTTCACAATGTTTTACACCCTTTAGCTTACTGCTCTGCTCTAATACTAAGACTACTGTAATTATTCTTACCTTTCTGGCCACAATGGCCCATTTCTTCTTTCTCGTAACATGCTCAAATCCCCCTTCTTCATGGACAGTCTAAAAAAATATTTACTTTATTGATTATCAAAGAATATGCAGTGTCCATACTGACATGGCAGTGCTCGATGCACAGAAGTGTAGAACATTAAATATAGTATAGTCTAGATTAAAGTCTGTGATAAGTGCGCAAGCATGAAACTCAGAGTAACAGAACATGGCTCATTTTTAATCTAGACTATACTATACTTTATTGATTACATTCTTTATAAATAATAAAATAAATATTCACAAATAACATGTCCTTTTACATTGTCCATAATTATTTTCATGACACATGAAGTTCAGAAATGTTCAAAACACAAGTGCAAACATGTGGAGCTTGAATTATGGATATATTTTTACAAAATAAAACATGGAAACAGTCTGTTCTATAGCCACTGCATCAATGTCCTTATTCCTATTGATGATAGCTAAAGTGGTTTCTTGAGAGCCTATCAGAAAGTGAAATCTCCTAGCTAGATATGAACCACTTTCCAAATAAAAGCTTGAAGTCAACTTGACCTTCTGAAAGACTGAAAGAATTATTTGTAGTTATCATGTTCCTTATAAAGGACCTTGGTAATGAAACCTTTGCTGGTTGAAGTAAACTAGAAATAATTCTTGAGAAGGATTTGTTTTTAAAATTTCAAAAATCTACTTTGGAAGTAAAGTTTTCCATTTAAAATACATAGAGTTGTGACAATATTAATATATGGTACTCAAGAGAAGAATGGTTTTCTAAAGAATAGGAAAAAAATTACCAAACAAATTACTAGCTGCAGTCTACTTGGCTCATAGAATATGATGATCTTACTTCTATTATGAGTATCTCCCCATGTTAATGGCAGACACATACAGATTATACATATATATTTAGACTGCATTTTTATCACTACCTTATGGCACAAGCACATAGCATGCTGGCCATAAAAAGGTGGAAAAAACGAGGTTCCATTACTTGGGTAAGGACCAAGCAAGCAAGGTTAATAAGACATTTATTATTGGCAAGGCCAACACAAAAATAAGGTTGGGGGTCTGTACCCTAAGGTAGGGACAGCAAATTGGCTAGTGAGAGTGTGAGAAAATTATCTTTCCATGTAATAATTTTTTTCCTTTCAATCTTGGGAAAATTTAACAATGAGAAAACTAGCAATTGTTTGTAATTGTGAAAAAAATCTTGATTCCATTTTCTCCCTTTCTAATTCAATATAAAACCACTACTGTACAAAACTCCTTGTATCATAATTGAGGGATTAAGGTGTGTAATTTCCCAACAGGAAATTGAGAATATTTCATGAAGTCATATACTCAAATGCTTTTACTAAATCAAAAATCTATTTTAGACCTCAAAGGCCAAGACAATATGCACACTATTTAGTAAAGATCTTCAGCACATTGTTTACATATAGGTAGTTAGAAATGAATATAAAGAAATTCTTAATGCTCTACGGTTCCTTTTGGTACTGCAATCACCAATCCAAGATTACTATTTACTGTTCGCCAGTCAACCTTTTTGAAATAGCTGTATACATGTCACAAAATGATTCACCATTCTAGTCAAAACTACCCCAAGAAATTTTTAAAAATTAACTAATCCAAAAAGTGATGCTAAACAAAGCAATAGAATCCCTATGACTTTGACAAATAATACTAATATCCTCATCTTAGAATGATTTTGAAGGTACAAGGCATCTTTGCTGTTGCCTTAACAATAACATCTTTAAGGACATAGTACTGTTAATTGTATTTTTCCACAACTGTAGCTAATTTCATACCTACGATCTAATCCTCATTATGCAAATAAGTTTACTAGCATTCTAACTACAATTCTTACTTGTCGCGTCCATTGTCAAATTAAGATCATCAAGTTAAAAAATAATATACTTCAAAGATCCCTTATGCGACAGAATTACACATCTAATAAATTATTTAAAGCAGTCAAGAAGATCACATGCCTCTATTTCAGATAATTCTTCTTGCTTAGGCATATTCAGGTTAAACAGCAGACATACATGCAGCAAATAAAAATAAGAATGAAAGGTTTTCAAAAGAGACATACAGTCATTTCTTTTCCTATTATTGCATAACATCATTTTTAAAATATGTAGATTAATCCCACGGGGGGCTAGCCTTGTTATTTTGGTCAACTTCCAAGGAAATGATTTTCAATTCACATCATTAAACCACAGATATTAATATACATGAAAAGTTTCTAAAGCCCAGGGACTAAGAAATTCCACCCCTAAAGAATAATATACGAAATCTTTAGAAGAGAATACCACTGAACTAACAAATTTCGTTAAAGATGAGAACAGTTGATTGACAATAAAAGGCTGGGTCAAATCTATTTGAACGTCCATGGCTTATCAAGCAGAAGGAAGTATTGTTAGGACTGGATTACTGTTCATAAAGAATATGTCATCTTTTAAAGAATCAAAAGTTATATTTTCCAGGCATGCTAATGCTGGACAGCTATTAATGATTGCCGTTGCTTTGCTGCTTGTCCTCCACCTACACTAGTGCAAGCGCTTGTTAACCGTGTGATGCATAAACGACTTGGGGGCAAACCCTAAGTTTGTTGTCCAGTCTGTGATAGAAAACCCCTTACCTTGTATAATCTAAAGAGATCCAGGCTTTTCCTTTCCACCTGGGGGATTTTGAAGACTGTGCCCTTTTGAAATGAAAGGTTGAAAAGTGAAAATAAAAACTTGAGAAGGAAGGAATTATAAATGAGATGGGAAGATGGCGGACGCCCTGTACTTTCTATTGGATGAAGTTGATGCCATTTGAAATGTTCAGTTCGGGCTGGAAATTAGGAATATCTCACCTGTAATTCCCAAAACTTTGCTAAAGCATCGAGAAAATTGAGTTTCACTCTGGTTCTAGCCTGTGTAGGAAGTTGAAAATAGAATTTTTGGTTACCAAAAAGTAAAATGATGTGTGTACAGCATGCGTGATAGGTACCATGTTTTCTACACAGCCCATGCAGTTCTTTTCTTTATACACCTTTTATTAACGAAATTCGTACTCTCCAAAATGATACTTCAAAACTAAGTTATCAATAATTCGTCTCCTTTCAAAAGCAATAAGAAAACAAATACTTCCTCGCGACAATTTAACAACAGAACAGAGAAAAAAAAGCTGTGTTATTTAGGGTTTTTAAACTTTACCTCAAGTTCATTGAGTCTTTGAATTCTTGGCGTAAAAGAAAAATTGTCTACATCCACGGCAAAAGGCGGTTTCCAGTGCTATGACAGAACAAAATCGTTAAACATTCTAATAAAAAATAAAACAACCTTGACTTAATTTATCTCTTCAAGGACGATAAAACAAAACGAGCCCGACTCTAACCGGGGGTGGTCGAATCTTGCAAATGCCAGTTTTCTCTGCGTACGGTCTAATCTTCGCGATATAGGCCAAAGGGTCCTGGAATTCCTCGTCTGTTGGCTCGAAGACAGGAGCCTCGGGAGGAGAAACGAATATAAACTCCTCTACGTCGTCCGCCATGATGAGTTCGGTCCAATTTTCAACCAGGCATCACGAAAACAAAGACCTCACATTTTCAACCAAACCAACGCCATTTTTAAAATGGACAAATCATCTCATCTGACGATGACGCAGGCCTTTATATACCCTCTTACCACGTGATAAAATCTAAAGCTTTTGATTGGTTGATCGCTCTTATGATTTTAATTTGATGACCTGTGACGTTTCTCTTTGTAATGTGCCTACCCCTCAGGGAACTAAATTTATTACTCATTATTATTATTATTATTATTGTCTTTTTTTTCTCTCTCGAAATATTTGCGTGGAAAATTCCATAATGTTTCCCGCAGTACTTGAATAATAGATTTATTGAGCTAAATGGAAGAAAACCTTTATTATATCTTCTTATTTTCATCGTCATTATTCTTTGGTATTAGTCAGATTGATTAGATATCGTTCGTCCTAAAAGCCTTTTTGCGACAATAATTTTGATGGGGCAAGTCAAATTCCACTCGTGCATTGTGTGTGACATGTAAACAAATCAACTTCCGGAAAACGTGCTCTTACGCGAACATTTATTCAACCCATGAGTCGGACAGAAAACTTCGTGACCAAAGCCGTAAATGCGTCAGATAAAAATCCTACAAGCACGGAATATGCCTAGTATATATACATGATTGTCATAAAATTGCTCCAACGAGAAGGTGGTCATGAAGTGTTCTCGGGAAAAAACCTTTCCAGATTTTAAAAGAGTCACGTGACAGAATAGGCAGAAAATGGTAGAACATTGAAATGATATGTTTATTGAGCCAAATCTAAAAGATCAAGGTATTATTCGCAAGTTTGAATTCAAAATGTAAACAGAGTGTAATAAATTTATGGATTAATAAATTAATAGATATAGAAATCACTGTGCAAAAAGAATGCAGGCTCAGTTCTGTGATTTTGCATAACATGAGTAACGTTCAGCGCGATATTCAAAATGGCGACTGACATGGACGAAGAGATCGAACGGAATTATTCACCATTACCAACAGTAAATGAAAGGCTGGGTCACTTAAAGCCTTCTAAGGAACTTTTAGAGTACTACAGAAGAAAGATAGCAGAATATGATGGGGAACATGAAGAAATGGTTAAGAAAATGGAACGTTACAAATGCACCTATGAAGAACAAGTACGCTTCAAAATATTGTATTTTTTGACTTCTTTAACCTCACTAAATCCTACTTTAATGCTGTACCTTGTGTTTCAAAGACTTATTTGAGTTTCTATTAGGTTTTATTTTGTCTTTTGTAGCACAAAACGCAATGGGAACTTCGTCAAAGAGAAGAAGAAATCGCAGAGCTTCAGAAGGCGTTGAGCGACATGCAAGTCTATCTGTTCCAAGAAAGAGAACATGTACTCCGTCTGTACGCCGAGAATGACCGGTTAAAAATGCGTGAGCTTGAAGACAGAAAGAAAATACAACATCTCTTGAGTCTGTCAAGAGGCGGCGAAGCAGAAATAACTTATTTTCATCGCCAACCTCCTGCTAAAGCCATTATCCCTGAACGTAAACCAGTAGGTTTGCAAACTGACAGGACAAGAGGCGCTATAGATGGTCGTGGACCAGGAGGGCACAAACATGGTGGGTTATGAGTTACTGTTGGGGACAGGAGTGGTATGAAAGCTGTAATGATGTATCTATCAATGTTTAGCCCCAGGGTGGGGATAGGGGGGCAGGCAGACCCACCACCACCACCACCCTTGGGCTAAACATTGATAGGTGCATAATGTTAACAAACTTTGTGAGAAACACTGCAGATAAACTGTGATGAGTGTGGGTTAGAAATAGACAAGAAAACACAGAACTCATGAAATCTTTGGTTTGTAGACTGTAGCATGAAGATTTAAAGATAAGATATAAGGAGGGGGCGCAAAAACAGCTCAGGGCTAAAATATGATGTCCCAGCAGAATTGGAATATGTCCAGCCAGATGTCCCTCAGGCCAGTCCTCCACAATGGCAGATTTTACTGATTAGCCATCCATTAAATGAAACCAAACATAAAACCAAAAACTCCCTAAGATTCTCTATTTCATAATTCTTTATGGTGAGCCAGAAATTTGTCATGCCTGAGCTAAATTGTCTGATGACTGACCAAAAATTAGCTTTAGTAATTAATTTAGTGATGCAGTATCTGACACCAAGGCTAGTATGCTGTATGTAACTGGGTTAATTGTAATTTGTTTGACTGAAATGACTCCTCATTTATCACTAATCCATTAGGTGCAAGCCAAAAGAAAGGAGCAAAGGATGCCACAGGCAACATCAGGCCGTCCCCTCGAAGCCCAGCAAACAAACAAGACATCCAAACGCTTCTCCTACAAATAGAATCATTACAAGCACAACTTGAAGAACAAACCAGAACTGCAAAAGAACAAGTTGATGCTCTTTTAGAGGATCGCCGAGTCCGCATGGAGGAACAGAATGCTCAGAGAGAACGAGATTCTGATAAAATCAAAACATTACAGGATAAGCTCCATGAGACACAGAACTTACTTTACGAAAGCACTAAAGATTTCTTAGAACTAAAATATGAACTGCGAGCAAAGGAGCGACACTGGATGGTTGAAAGAGATCAGTTTTTGAGAGATATTGAAAGCCTACGAGAGCAACTGGATATCTCTGAAGTTAGTAGCCTGTTAGAGGTGTCTGGGGAAGTGCTTGAGCCTCGGCAAGCTCAACTGCATGCCGTTCATTCATTGAAGAATCAGTTGGAACAATCACAGAAGCTTGCTGAGAATTATCGAGAGCAATGTATAGGTCTAGAAGAAGAGCTCTCAAGGATAAGAGAAAAAAGTGACGTCAGTAAAGAAGTTTTTAAAGAGAGAAGTGAAAAAATGGGTAAACGACTTACCTTGATGAACCAGAGGTATGAAGCATTGGAGAAAAGAAGAGCTTTGGAAGTGGAGGGCTTCAAGAGTGATATCAAAATGCTGAGAAATAAGCTGAAAAATGTTGAAAAGCAGTTGTTCAAGGTAATGTTTTATTTAATTGTAACAGTTGCTGTTTTAGTGTTGTAGTTGTTATTGTTGGCTATCACTATTAGACTTGTAGCAACATAGCCAATAAGAATGCAGGATTTGCAATGTTCCTCTAGTTTGTTTATAGTTAATTCACTTAACGTTGTTGCTGAAAAAAGTCTAAAGCTTTGAGAGCATAATCATGATTTTTTTTTCACTGGTAACATTATTACAATAAGAAACTCACTGCATGCTTTCAAATTCTACAACATGGACATATATTCCTTAAATCTTAGATAGACTACAGCGAAGTTTGTTGGTAAACAAAAGATAAATGAAAGCCTTTAGGATTTTTTCACCTTAACAACATTAAGTGAATTAGCTAATTATCAATAGCCAAGTGAATAACAAAGTGCAATTTTACCCCAAAGGTGACTGTGAATATTGGTGATGACTATGATGAACAAGTTCTCCGTAATGTCAGAAAAACAGCTGGAAGATCAAAGAAACTTATTGGTGAACTACACAACTTGAAAGCCAAGATCTATTCCTTGGAGAATGACGTCAGACATATGGGATGATGAACACAAATGATCTCTAACCATAGGTACTTGCACACTTAGTTTAGTTATTAATTCTATTAATTTAATTATTTTATTCAGTAAAGATTTTGAACATCAATCTCTTTTGTTTGTCAATTTATGGCAATACAAAGTCTTTGATCTATTCAAAGAATGTGGCAAACTCAGAAGCCAAACAATGGACCAAATCCACTTCAGTATTCGGCATATTTATTTTCCCATTTCAGACCATGTGTCATTCCCTTGAGCATTATTTCTTTTTGTTTCTTGGAAGCACTTGAGAAGATACATTAATATGAATGAGCCTCAAACAAAGAATCGTATTGTCAAAGGGAATGACACGTGGTCTGAGATGGGAAACACTATGCACATGTGGATTTGATCTATTAGCCTGCATGGGGGTTCATTAGGGTAGGGATGGTGCATTAGGGTCTGGTTCCTCACCCCCGTTTCCCACCCTTATACACTGCTATTCAGGCTATAACAAAATACATCTACAATACAATGCTATTCTGTAGATTTTATTCTACACTTTTGTATCTTAAATCTCATACAAGAGTAAAAGTAGCTTTTGATACTTATTAACTGTATTGTACATAATGCATTTTTCATGTAAATCAGGGATGTGTAAGTATTTTACTTCGACAGTTATAATGATTTAATAATAAATTGTAACTCAGACTGATAGAAACCTCAATTGTAAATTGAAATTTGTTTCTATTATTCTTACCAAAAGTATTTTTATATACATTGGGCTATTGCATTTAATTTCTGTACCTATGAATCAGGAAGGACATCAGAAAATAATAATTAAAATTAAATGCAAGTCCTGCGGGGGGTTCACGTTGTTATAGTGGCCTGAAATTATCATAATGGTTGCTGTCATCGTCATTGTGGTCAATGGCCTTTGCTGTTGTGGTTGTTGTTGTTGGTTTTATGTAGTTGTCATCAACATAAAAAAATATGATACTGTAGATTTTTTGCATAGTACTTACATACCCTCTATAGTGTTCAGAATCAGTTTCTAAAAATTCTTATTCTAATTAAAAAAATTGATTCTGAATGAAGAGGGTATGTAAATAATATATACAATATGAGTAGCAATGCTGTATCTGATATACAAGCTCAAGCCGCAGGCAAGAGGATGTAGATCAGATACAGCATTGTCATGCATATTGCTTATAGGGTGGTTTTCATTAACAAGTGAAATACACTTTAGCGTATTATGCTTAAATACACTTTGGTTCTTTTGTTTTTCATTGTCTATCTGACTATTACACTCTAATTAGTACACTTTGTTTCACAGGTTAATGAAAACCACTCTAATACGTCTAGGTTAGCTAGATCATGTTTGACTAAAATTTTGAACCTACATGTGAATTGGGCTGAAAAAGACAGCTTTAAAGTTTATGCAAATCAGGACAAGCTCCTCCACACTTATGATTTTCTATTGTTTTGGCCTCATTAATTATTCATGAGTATTATACAAAAAATTCATACACACACACAAAGCTTGGGCTTCTGTAGTTGTTGTCATAGCAATCAGTGATTGTGATCATCACATTAGCTGTGGCCATCATTAGTAGGTGTCGGAGTGGATTTCACAGGAGTGTGGGAACCTAAGTTTCCTCGTACAAAAATTGTTCTAATGGTCACAGCGTATGTCGTGTAGCATAGTGGTAGTGCTAATAGTAGTGAGTGTTGTTCTTGGTTTGACAGCCAATATATGTACAGCAAAAGATCCCTTCAAAATCATAAACAAAAACATTCCATCTTGATAAAAGATGCAAACTAATAATTTAAGTGTACTACTGTATATACAGCTATTTCAAAAAAGGTTGGTGAAGGTTTTGTTGCATCTTGCATACCAAGGCTAAAATTCACTGTTTCCTCTTGTGAAAACCTTCAATAAACCAAATAACCTTCCAGCATTGGCATGTTTTCTTCATTATATAGACATGAGTGAGATACTGGAAAATAAGCCATTCGTAAACATGATATGAAACTACATCCGGGAACCCAGTGACATATTTTCTGTATCCTCACTAGTGAAGATATGGATGACGTCATTTCCGATGCGCACGTGCTCAGTTTTGCAAGGCAGCCAGTCAGTGAAAAAGTGACAAGCGAGAAAGTCTTTGAATAAGGCAAAAAAAAAAAAAAAAGTCAAAGATACGAAAGAAAAATCTTTCTATGATGTAAAGACATGCAATTAGTTGCATTTAAATTATGAGAGAAGGAAGTTGAATCAGCTAAGTGGATCCAAGTAGCGGTGAGTTTTGCAGAGTTCAAAGGAAAGCTTATTGTTGTGATTATTGCCGACAGTAAAGAAAGATTTTCTGTGTCTATATAATAAAAAGAAAATTACACGGTGTCTTGAAAATATGAAGTTCATCTTCATGTTGAAAACAATATTTCACTTGTGAAATATTGTTTTCACCACTCGAAGATCAACTTGATATCATGGCGACATCGTGTAATATCCTCTATGTATGTACTAATAACAATGTTAACATATAATCCATAGTGCATTGCAGGTGGGTATGCAACATGCAACAAGACCTTCACCAACCTTTTTGAAATAGCTGTACATGCTGTAAGTCAATACTGTAAGTTTCCCCATCTGTGCTATAATAGTAATATCAGCTTTCATCATACTTTTGGGCAGGATACACAATGAGTAGTAATAACTCTTGTAACTCTTAACCAAATATTAAAGATTTTGGCATCTTTTTTAAAGTACATGAATGAATGAATTATAATCAGTAAAACTGAAAAAATTGATAATTTAAAAAATCCCCATTAATATTATTAATATAAATTGTTGATGTATTTTCATTCTTCTATTTAATTGTTCTTCACTTCTGACTGCAGACCACCTTATGGCTTAAGGTTTCTCAATTTCATCAGATAGGTTTAGTGATGTCTTCAATGTTTATGCTAATGCCATGTGACAGCACAGTCAGGAATGCTTCTGTAACCCCAACAACTCTAGATTCCATGTGTTTTTGTCTTCTATCAAAGGGATGGGATGATCCCATTTCTTTTTGTTAATTACCAGTCAGTAGAGAGTTCTATAAAGCATCACCCTCATTACTAGGGACCTTAAGAAGGCTTGAAATGGTTTCATGCACGTGCTCTTAATGACGTATTTAAAATCATTTGGGCAAAATAAAAATTTTGTCCCCAAAAATCTCACATTCAAACTAATGTAACTCAAAAACTGGTCAGTAAAATTTCTTTAAACTTTGTGGTTTTTATTTAATGGATCACAAATGCTAAGAAAAAATAAAAAATTTCTGTAATAGGGAACATCCTAATATAAACTTCATTGATTTTTGAGAATTCCCCATTACAGAATTTTGTCTTTTTCCTTCAAATCAAAGAATGGGTCATACAGTTGAAATAAGCCCATTTTAAAAGATTTTTACCAAACGGTTTTTGAGCTACGCTTTTTTAAAAGAAAAACTTTGCTCACATTTGTAGTGTTCTATCATTGCCATAGCAACGTCATACGTCATATTCTTTCCAATCTTTATTTTATTGTCTTTGGTCTTCTGGATCAACTTACTGTCATATATTAGCCCTATAAAGTTTTTCAGGGTCTTTTTTGTTGGCGTATATGCAAATTATAAAACCCTTTCAACCCTCCTTAAACAGCCAAGAAAATTGATGACATAAATGTCGTGTGTGCCATTGTCATTGAGAGTCCCATTCTTGACAGAACATTAGTTCAGGATGTTTCATGTTCTAATACCTTGAACAAGATGGCACATGTATTAAATAATGTGACATCTGCATCATCAATTTTCTGGACTGCTTAAGATCCCTACTTTCATATTTAGTAGCCCTTGCTGCAGTTACTGTTGGAAGGTTATTCTTCTGAAAAATATTATTTGGTGGGAATGGGGTTGTTATTTGCAGAACTTTACTGTATTTGATTGAAAGATCAAAACACAGGAAGTCCAGAGCTGTGTGGCTTGCTGGAACAGAAAGGTATTTCTAAAGGTAATCATCCCAATCAAGAGGGAGTACTGACTTTTCTTGCAAGTTGCTGTGGACTTGAATTAGGGTTTCCATTTGGTGATCCACGAGTCAGACTCTTAGCTGTGCTGCGTCCACGCAATTTCTTAAAAAGGCCAACTTTAGGAGAAGACAAGACAGCAGTTGAGGTACGAGGTGATGGTGAATTGTTAGAATCCTGAATACCAAAAGACAAAATTACAGTAAACTTACTAGTATCCACTTAATCAGACAATAAACTGACTTTTGGTGGGAATATTGTTTATTTGTACCCACATAGTGTCATTTCCGGCCAGAGCACATGAGGGATGCAAATGACACTACAAGGGCACAAATAAACAATTACTCCCTCCAAAAGTCATAAGGCCAAACCCATTGGATGATGAAACAAAAACCAATCAGCAGTAGCGTGATAATGGCATTATCAGCCCACTTGAGTCATTTGTTTCCAAGAGGGCAGTTTACTGTTTGGCTGCATATATTCATGGTAATAATTAAATGTTTTCCCATTTCAGAACATGTACCATCCTCTTGGGAATAAGATTCTTTGTTTGAGGTTCATCCATATCTTCTCGAGCGTTACCGAGAAACAAAGAAACAATACCCAAGGGAATGACACATGGTCTGAAATCAGAAAACAAATGCACTCAAGTGGATTTGGTCTGTTTCATATGAGAGAGGAAATTTGTGTCATCACATGAATCACTGCAGAATTTTAATTTATTTGATTAATCAATTTTATGATGGTGAGCTGTTTTTAAATGCAACTTAATATAAAATCTAACAAATGCTGTGAAAGGTGCTCTTTTTTCATCAATCAAAAGTATCCAGCATCTATTGTCGACCGTGCTTTGCATAAGGCATCATCTATTGATCAAATTACTGTTCTTACTCCTAATTCTCGCTCCATCAACAATCAGATTCCGTTTGTCACAACTTTCCATCCTATCAACAATTCAATTAAACCCATTATTAACCGCAATTTTAATCTACTTAACGCAGATCCTACCATGTCTAGTGTTTTCAGTGAACGCCCCCTTTTCTC
>WUAP02201106.1:0-21144 GCA_015163945.2 Stichodactyla helianthus | reverse complement strand
TTTCGCCCGCAGACATTGTGAGCAGCGGTTTTGCACTAAATTTCTCCGCTGGGATCCCTGTGCGTCGCTTTTTTTTTAATTCGGGATCCCTATTATTTTCGGAGCCTCTGCGGAGGAGAGATGCAGCCACCTAGGTCTCTAATGAAAAAATGTCATGTAAATCCCAAAATCAATCCCAGAATCCAATGCGGTAGTTTTTGATCTTGCCCCATAATTCAGTGCAGCAAGAGTTCATTTCCAGTCCATTGAATTTTGGAAAGGCACATTACCTTACCAATACCTCCCCTCCCCCCCCCCACTGCTCCTTACAAATAGTTCTCCCTACAATAGTCATTATCAATCAATCAATTTTTTAAAATTTCATCTCATTACTGATCTTACTGATTTCTATTAGCATCATGTGATATATCACAAAACCATCACATAGGTAACCCAGTTTAGTACCTTGCAAGTCCCTGGATGCCTAATCAGTGATGTCAGTTTGTGATCATTCTGACCTAAGCCTGCAGAGAGCAAACCCATGGGGGTACTTCCTATATTGGCCTATATGGGGATGCTCCACCCAAAAGGGGTACCTTTTTAGGCCAAAGGTATAGAAAAGGGTTGGGAATGTGAGTTTTGGTATAGATAAGGGTTGCGAATTTGTGAGTTCAGGTATAGAAAAGGGTAGGGTTTCACATAAGCCAAAGCCAGTACGTATACAAAAGAGGTACCTTTTCAGGCAAAGGTATGTGAAAGGGGTACCTTTTTGCAGAAATTTGGTATATGAATGAATGATTTATGATTTATATAGCGTCTTTTCTATGTGGATATAATCAAAGGCACTTTACAATGATTAATGTGAATTTTTACAGACTGCATTTTTATATAAAAGGATAAGGGGTCCAGAGTCTGGGCATAACATCCCCTTACAAAATGGTTGGAAGTATCCCCCTCAGGAGAGCAAACAAGACCACACAAGTAGCCCAAGCAGTGCAACTACCACATGTCAAAATTGCTATTAGGTGTGTCCTGGACTACCTCCATCTATGGTTGGACCTAGGGAATAGTGCCTGTATAAACTTCTACAAAAAATATATACTATTTTAACTACTTTAACTAAATTTGGTTATCGTATTATAACTAGCATTTTTGGTTAACCTACAGTCTTCTGAAAAACTTTCAAAGTTTTCCAGAAATTTCTTTGACACCCTTCTTTGCATTATAAATACAATCATTAACCGAGACTCCTTTATATGAGGCTCCCAACAATGTCAAGGGGAGATGATTTTGCTGAACATAGTCAAAGATTCTTTGCACCCTGTCAGTGTGCCCTATATGGTACTGAGATATACAGTTCTCTTGTACACTTGCTTGATAATGGACCGGTTCCTGTGTGATACCCAAGATCTTGTTCACTGCCTCTATGGCGTTCTCTTTAAGGCTTTCTGATGTGACTGTGTCTGGGTTTCCACACTGTTTTTCAAACCAGTGTCCACCCATCATTATCTGGAGAGAACAAAAATCAAACTCAGTTTTATTTCATTAACAGGGCTATGAACAACCGAGTTATGGAGTTCAGTATTTTTAAGAATAAAAACAAAGACTAACTCACTCATTTAACACTCACTACCTATCAAAGATACACCAGCTTACTGTCTTTAGATATTAACCAATCTCATCCCCAGAGTTTCCAGCCATTTTTCTAGCATGTTGAGTTGGTGATGAGCAATAGGAATTTAGGCTCTGGGAACAAGATTGGGTATAAACTATATTTGTCCCAGATACCTACTGTCAGTCTACTGTGATTCCTTCCACTTCTGTCATGTTGTGGAAACACACAGGAATCATAAATTATTCCCAGAATGTTGACAGGCTCAGATGATGGCAACAAAATCCCAAATCCTTCATCCTTAACCACATTATCTTTGTATTCCAGGTTTACTAGACCAACCGATACAGATTTTATCTCATTCAAAGTGTTCTTAAGAGGCAGAAGAGAATGAGGCATGATAGATGACAAACTGTTGGCTGATAATGTACTTATGAGATGATCAGAAACTATATTTTCATTATTTGTACTCAATGACACTTTTCCATCATTCTGGAATTCTATACCACTACATGGATTGTTGGACAGAATGTTTACTCCCATTTTGACCAGAGATTCATGTAGTTTATCTGCAAATGTCTGTAAGCCACCTTGTAGTGACCATATACTCCACTTATCTTGGATGGATTTTTGTACAAGGGGGTGAGCATCAGAAATGGGGCTTGCTGTGGAATAACAGTTAGAACAAGAAATTAAATCAAGAGATACAAGGTAATATTACAATAGCAAGCATAATGGAAAAAATGACCTGTGAGAGGTACAAGGTAGATTGTGTATGACTGGGATGTGATATAGTGCATGATACAACCATGGTACAGAACTGATGACTTGGCCCTGAAAAGTGCCTAGTGACTCTCCTAAATTCAATTGGTATAAAATCTTTCAACCTGGGTGGTATACTCACAAGACTTTACTGGTAAGATGGCTGCTTTCACAACTGATCCACGGGATTTCTCCATTTCGTACACTTGTGGGAAGACTGATTTTAAACTTAAAAGTCTAGCATCACCAGCAAAGATCCCACGACATATGGGATCACCCATGTACTCTGCAATCTGTACAAATAAAACACCAAAAATAAAGGTATTACAATGCATTACACATTGCTTTTGAGCAACTAGTTTAGATAGTTGATGGGACATTCTGAAGTTCACCTCTCAACTTTCAAGATTCATCGTAACTTTTTGTTGAAAAAAGCTTATACAAGAATAAACCACAAGCTATAGGTACACACGCACATATGTATATACCTCTTTACTAAGTCTCCTTTTAAAGAAATCATAGACTGACTCATCACTGTCCTCAGTCCTTCTTTTCACAAAGGGCTCTTTCAGGATGGTTGGCAAAAGTGATGCTGAGAATAATGACTGCTTCTTAATGATAGACACAATACTGCTAGGCAATTTGTGAACTTGTCCTTTAGAGTAAATGTATCGGTTACGAGCACCAGGATGACTTGTCGTTACAGGAATGATTGACTTTTCCAGACCAAGTTCTGAGGCCTAAAAATGACAAATCACAAAAACTTACAGCTTTAGGACCATCACATTCCATGTACCCCCTTTCTCCCAGGTAATTTTAATGACAAGAAGTTCCTACTCCTTGAAAAGTCTGATCATCTTCATTTGCAGTGCAGACGTGAGGTTGGGTGAGTAATGAATATTTTCTTGAATGGTTCATCAATAAGGAAAAAAGAAAATATTTGATTGAGAGGTTAAAGTTTTTGTCCTGCCTCCAACCCTAATGAAGTCACAACACCGCAAGAGCAAAATGTTTTAAAAAAGTTGCAAGATTTTCTTGTGCTCTAATTTACTTGTGTTAGCAAGCTATCCAGTAGCGGAGCCGTCTTTCATACAGGGTGCAGTTACTTTTAAGAAGAGTTGTAGTACCCTAGCTCCCCTTTTCGTACTTCATTTTCTTGACCTGAGGTTACGTAATAATGACAATAAATCAAATCACATTTTGCGCCAAAAACTATTAAAACCAACTAAACTTCCCCAAATAAGATGTCTACAGCACTGAAGTGCACGAATAACGACTAAAATGCAATGCAAATGTACAGAATCTTTCGCACTGACCAGTTTTAAAGCCTCCCATCCTGCAGGTCCAGCGGGTCTCAAACTTCGAGGTCCTTGTTCAAAGATTGCTCCACTGTCACACCTTATACTATGCACCCAGCCACCGAACCTCGGGCTGGACTCTATCAGCGTTATCTTACTTGGGTCCTTGTGGATTTTGGCCAAATAATAAGTAGCAGAAAGGCCAGAAATCCCGCCTCCAAGAACCGTGACTCGAGACGTTACTTTTGTAGCCATCTTTGTGTACAAGTCTACAAGAACCTCGTACTGGGATCCCTGTGCTTTTTTCTTTATTCGACAAAATGATATTTTTTTCTTTTATATCATAATAAAAAGAAAAAATTAACAAAATAAATCGTAAGTAAAGATTTTGTTTTGTGTTTGTCGTTGTTTATTGGCTTCTTTTTGAGTTATAAGCAAAGTTTGTAAGGCCACAGGGATCCCATCAGGAGTGAATAAAAAGGATTTCTAAGAAGAATAAGTAAAGACTCGTGACTGAATCTTCTGTCATGAGGATGTAAGTTCGACTTTGATTTTTTCTAGCCTTTCTTTGGCTTTTTCTTCAAAGATAAACCCCACCATGGTAAGCCTTAGTATTGAGCAAGGACAAGGGGTAAGTAAGAAGCAAATTTCGTCAGATATTTAAGAAGAAAGACTAATTTTTTTAGAATTTTCCTTCTTTTTCTTCGTACAAATTCACTTTCGATTCTCAAAGTTCTGTTCTTGAAATCTGAAAAATACTCCAATTCTTAGTTATTCTTGAAGACTTTTGAAGCATGCTGCTTCATTTTTACACATTTATTCACCTTTAAGAAGTACAAGTCATTTGTAAGATTATTTGTAAAGAGTGTGCATTTTCTAATGCAAAAATTCTTAATTTTACCCAAAGCCTTCACATCCACATTTCTTTCATTGCACAGGTTGGACTTTGTATTTTCTTTTCATTTTTATATATTTATTTGTACTAACAATAAGTTTTAATTATATATATGAGATATAGCAAGCTTTCTAATTGCAAAGCATTCAATCTTTAATATTTCAAGCAAAAACATGAAGCTTTTTTTTTCACTTTCATCCTGACTCATTGGAGAAAAGTAACACAATACTTTGTACTATTGGAACCTCTGTGACTAACCAGAGGAGGTCTTTGACCATGCTTTGAGAGGTCTCCAGTGGTGAAAGGGTTAATTTTTTTAATTGATTTCTCAGAGGATTACTTAAGCTTGTCATCAGATGATGAAGCCATAATATTTCAACCTTGGTTTATTTTAGGGATATTTCTTTGATCGTCAAGAACCATCACCATGTTCAGCTAATGGTGTTAACATTAATGATGACCTCGCACACGAGGTATCATCTATCCATGCTGAACTTATTACTGCGCAAAAGTTTCGCCGTCTTCCAACTGCCTGGGTTGCTGTTTCATTAATTATTCTATTTGTAAGTATTTTAACATTTAGGATCAAAAATACAGTGGTATACAAATAAATAATTTCTTTTTTCTTTTTCCTTTAATTTTCATTGAACTTGACTGCACTAAATAACATTATATGGAAGATAATTTCAGGTGCTGTCATTGACTAATTTGTGGTCCATAACTAATGGTACGGACCATCAACCTTATTTTTGTGTTTGCCTTACCATATAATAAACATCTTATAAACCTTGCTGGGGCCATACTTAAGTAATGGAACCTCGTTTTTTCCCCCACTTTTTTATGGCCCATGTGCTATGTGCTTGGGCCATAAGGCAGTGGCAAAGACTCGCTATACTTTACATTATTACATGGTAAGGTAATTTCACATGCTCTCATTGGCCAATGTGAGGTCCATACCTTGTGATATGGCCCTCATGCTTGGTTAATAAGAGGTATGTATTAGGAATAAATTTCCAATTTAAATCAATTTTGATTGACAGATTGGCTATGCTATCACAACATTTCTCCTCAAGCGAGGCACTATGGATTGGTTAGGAGATGATTTTCCTCCGTTTGGATTCTTTCTCATTCTTCACGTTTCATTATGGCTCATCATCTTCATAGCAGATAGATACTTACAACGTGCTCATCACATATCACAAAGACTTGGTTATTTACAAATGTTTCGAGATACCAAAGAGATTAGAAGACTGCCATATAATGTCCTTAGCCTTGGTAAGCTCCCAAGATTTTCTGTTATTCTTTCTGTCATTGATCTCACAATTAATTGGTTTGACCTTTAACGTTTACAACCATAAAATCTGAGCTTCCAGGAGTGCAATTTGTTCAATACTTTTCCTAATATTTTTCTTTCTTTCTTTCTTCCCAGTTTTCCTTTCCATTCACATTTTTTGTTCTGTATCTTTCAGGTAATGCTGTATTACTGGTTGTAGTAGCTGTACTTGGCCACAGATTTGAGTGGACTGGCCTTAGTTTAATCAGAATTCTTCAAATAATTTTCATATTAGAGGTTGTCATATGTTTACCAGGGATTACCTGGTATTTAAGTAAGTCTGGAAAACTAGTTAAAGTTTAATTAATCCCATATTCACTTCATCTATTTTATACTTTTTTCTTGGGGGGTGGGGAAAGTGAGTGGGGGCCAGCGGGTTAATTGTTTATTGATTACTTTCAAATTTTAAATGTTTTGTTTTCCATTCTCTTGTAGTAAAAGTGATAAAGTTTAATAAAGCTAAGCCACAACCTGATGCTGAAGATACAGACTTTTTAGATAGCTTTTCTGCACCAGCCATTTCTCAGTCAATAACAGAAACAGGTTTCAGGTAGGTTCACATCCAAAGATAACAGGCAAAAGATGATGATGATGATAATGGTGATGTTTATGATGATGGTATTAATGATGATACAGTAGGTGAATGTGATTATGATGCATGATGATGATCCTGGTGGTAATGTTGATGTAGACTGGGTTGATGATTATAGATGATGCCTAATGGCACAGTGATGCTGTTTAGTGTTGGACCATGCTGTCACTACTGAAGATGATGATTGTGATGATACTGATGTCATAAATGGTGTTGATGCTGATTATGACAATGGTGGTCATGACAGTTTTGGCAAAGGTTCATGAATGAAGCTGGTTGGATTAACAATCAGGTAACCTTTTGCTTGATTTTAGCAAAGAAAATAACCAAATCACTGACTTTATTAATGATCTTTCAGGGATGGTGAATATGTAGATGAAGTGCTAGAGAAGCAAGCAGACATGATTCGCTATCTGCAGCAGCATAATGCTAATTTAGGACGACGACTGATGCAGGTGATGCAACAACACCAACTAGAAGGCAGACTATCTGGAAGCTATGAAACACACACTTAAATGTAGATGTCTTTCATTACCATGGTATACATGAATGGACTTTCATTACCATGGTATACATGAATGTAGATAGTTTGTAATAGTGGTCTAAAAAAATTCATTAAGTTTGTAAGTAATCTGCTGTTTTCTTAAGATCCATAAAACATTTTGTTTTGGCTCATTTGCATCAAATTCAAGGGGCAAACACAATTATAGTTTTATGTGTAGTGAAGGATAAAAAGCTAATGTATTTATGCAAAGTGCCTCTCAAAGGCAAGAATAAGAAACCAGTGAATATTGACCAGACCAGACTTTGGTCAGATGAGCCAGCCCATGAATGAACTGTAACTTTCCCTAGTGATTATTTTCATGTCTGTGACAAATTGACAGTCACACTCAAGGCATGTATACGCCTATTTTTAAAAAAGGTTGTTGGTTGGAGATCTGAAATCTGAGACAGAAAGCAATTGAGGGCACAAGACGTGAATTAATTATTGAATTAAGTTTAACTTCCAAATTTAAGTGTTATCCTTTAGTAGTTTGCAATCAGTAAATAGCTACTGTAAATACACCACCACATTTTGAGTGATGACTTGCACTGGCAAATTGTCTGTCTCAGATTTCAGATTACCGACTGACAAGCTTTTTTGAAATAGGTATAAATTTCTGTATACAGCTATTTCAAAAAAGGTTGGTGAAGGTTTTGTTGCATGTTGCTTGTTGCTTGTTGCATGTTGCATACCAAGGCTGAAATTCACTGTCTCCTCTTGTAAAAACCTTCAATAAACCAAATAACCATCCAGCATAACTATTTGGTATATGGAGCCAGTATATTTTCTTCTGTATGTACTGATAACAATATTTACTTATAATCCATAGTGCATTTCGGGCTTGATATGCAACATGCAACAAAACCTTTATGAACCTTTTTTGAAATAGCTATGTACTTCACCGTGTGTTTTCAGGTGTTATTGGATGTATGAGGGGTATTTAGAATCCTTTCATTCCCCAGAGCATTAATGCAGTTAGACAAAGATGAGTGCGATAAAAATCATCTTTCTGGGCTTTAATCATGTGGTGGTTATGTTTATTCCCATGAGAAGTTAAACCTTTGTTAATGCCTGGTTTAACTTGTTCTTAAGTGTTTGAATGCAAGGCCACACAGAGGAAACATAGTTTCAGCCAACATGGTTGGCGTGTGGTTATCACGCCCATTATAGTAAAATTGGACTAGGGTCATGAAACTAATTGTAAAACTACAAGTTGAGGATATCCAGATCTTTCCAATTCAAGGGGATTTCTACTTCAGCACTAGGTACACCCCCTGGGTTAAGTTTGGACAGAGTTCCTGCAGGAAATGTCTAGTGTGTTCTTCCTGACCCCAGAATTTTTAGATGTCCTCAACTGAGGGTTTATAGAAAGCAAATGTAATGGCCCATACTCATCCAATTATGGATTTATTATTGTAAAATGTACAGGTTTTGATATCCTTTGAGTCAAGAACACTGCATCCGGTTTCAAGATATCCTTGGATTTTTCTCTTGACTCCATCATAAATCTTCCACTTGACTCAAAGCCAAACTATAAAAATCTTGCCATTGCCACTAAGCTTTATACTGAACTGGGCAGAGGCAAACTTGTGTACTAGTTCATAGACAAATTATTCTAAATAACAGAGTGCCATTTGCTAAATAAAACCTACCAAGGTGTTAAAGCTGTTGACTGAAAAAGTTTCCAAATTCACTTAACCCAATGCATAATTCTTTGGGATTTTGTGCATGCAAGCAAGTTTGGGGACTGGTTTTCTTCCTTGACAAATAACTTTCACCCTTTCAGTTGTACCAAAGTTAATTTCCCTTCCATTTCTCCAACCATTCTGTTACTTCTCCCAGGTGATACCCCATGGGTCCTATTCCACCTTCATAGACTACTTTCCCATCAAGCACAATGAACAATCGCTCAGGGATTGCTGAATAATTTATCATTGCTTCATTGGCCATTGAATCAACCAGTAGTGGAGCAGGAAGGTCTAAGGCTTGCAACACTTTAGCAGCTTCTAGACGATCTCTTATAGATTTGTGTTGTGGAATGTCAATGCTGTCCTGAAAATCATAAAGGTGGAAAAAAGATGATTTTGGCAGCTTGTACAGCGATAATTGTAAGTGTCATCACTCTTTCAGTGCCTGCCTCTTCACTACTACCACCATATGTTCAGCTGTGTCTACATGTTATCACCCCTGTATGTCATTGGTTGCCCTATATGATGTTACCCCTCTTCCTTTGTTTCACTGCTTGCCATATTGTCCTAAATGACACTATCCCTGCGTGTTCTCTATGTCACTGCCTGTTGGGATATGATACTATCCCTACCGTGTATGCCAATGCCTACCATATTGCCCTATGTGACACTACCCCCGTATGTCGCTGCCTGTCCTATATGTTCCTGCTGCCTTTGTTGGACAAACATACTGTAGCTACATTCACATTTGGTGCTTACTTTATATGTCAGTCTCCAGCCATCAGTGGAATGTGCCTCAGCTATGTACACAATTACAAAGTCAGCCACGGCAGAAAACTTGTTGACGATGTCGCGGAACGCCGTCGTAATCCTGCCGTAAAACGGTGGTCAGCTGCAGCTTCCAAAGTTGATGACGAGTGGACGACCAGGTTTCATGTAGTCTAGTAATTTGCATCGAACTTTCCCGTCAACGGATACCAGACTCGCATCAGGAGCTTTACCTCCGAGGAACGCTTTTTGTTCGGCAAGCAAATAGCGATATATGGCGATGGTTTTGAACATTCTCCAGCTGTTCCAGCCAAATGAAGACTTGATAAAATCCTCTCCTGGCATGGCGAGAAGCTGTGTCAAACGAGCTGCCAACTTTCTTCTGAAGTGAGGAATGAGTATTATGAAATTCATGAAAACAACTTTGAGTGCGAACATGACAAGAAAAATGCTCTGAAGCGTGTATCGCCAAAGTTTCTGCATCGTACAAGATTATAAAAGGACATACAAGTTGATATCTAACGGAAGCAGGCAACAAACTAGCAAGTTTTAACTTGAAATCCGAAATCTTGAGCTCGGTGTTTTTGAGCAAATGGTTTCCGGAGTATGACGTCTCCTTGAAAGATAAAGCGTGACGAGGAATGAAAACAATACAGTAGAAAGTGCTAACTGAATCTTAGGTTACATGTATTTGCTACCTATCCCAGGAATGTTACTAGGGGGTCTCTAGGGATTAATTACAACTTTTAACATCTAGATGTAAAAACAAACACATGATAATAATTTTCCAATTATAACGTTTATTTAATTCAGTACGACTCTTTCATTATTTAGAGAGAGTAAGTCGTTGCAAATAAGTCGAGGACCACTGGTTTTATGCAGGGGAAAAATGCATTATCCCTAAGACGAGTGTGAAACTAGCTTGGAAAAGCAAAAACTTAGGAGTTCACATATAGTTCGAGAGCAGGGAACACAGTTCCAACTGTAAAAGAGGAGTTAAAGAACATTTGAGGGCGGCACGCCTCCTTTTAGCACGCTAGATCTCTTCCCTCTAATTTAGTAAAGTAGTCCCTAAAGTTTACAGATGTACAAACAAGCCAAGCTTAAGTATACACTTATAATATCAGTGGTTGCTTTTCGAGAGCATGGACTGGAGGAATGATTGATTGACTGACAGAGTGACTGAGCGACGAACTGACTGTATAACTATCCGACTGACTGACTGACTGACCCAATGACCGACCTGGCGACCGACCAACTGACTATCCGACTACAGATTGACTGACTTACTGTCTAAGCGAATGAGTGACTGCCTGGCCGACCGACTGACTGATTCACTGAGAATCGGAGTTACATGTTTGATTGATCGATACAAATTAATTACAATATTCATATATACACATGAAAATAGAAATACAATATAAAAAATTCGATAGGAATTTATGTGTTCTGTATGCCCTTGGTGTACTGACATACCACGCTGTACATCTCTCCTCCGAGCCTGCGTGCAAGCCAGCGGTTCTTAATGACGGCCAGTTTTAATGAATCGCACGTGAATTGGGCGGTAAAATTCGTGTGAATACATCTACAACAAGGAAAGACGACAACAAATATGATAATGAGGTAGAGGAGGGGGTATAAATATATGGTACTGAGGGTAACATCGAGTCCTTTAATCATCTTTACCCATAAAAATGACAACAATGTCATAAGAAAAGGGAAAAAGCGAGTTTGCACCTTCTCTCCATCTTCCAAGAACCCATTTCATTCATAATGAACTACCCAGGAGATAATGCTTCATTGTGCCCTACCAAGGACTCCTTGCGCGTTTCATAACCTACACAGGATAGTACCCAGGATTCATTGGGCGATGTCATGTCCTACCCAGGATTCATTGGGCGATGTCATGTCCTACCCAGAATCCATTGCGCGATGTCTGGTACTACCAAAAGGAAGCCAGAAGATGTCATATCGCGCATATCTATTTAGGCTTCAGAAACAGAATAGACCTAATTCGCTTGGGCGTAATGTTTTCCCAATTCAGACCTCTTGGGAATGCGATTCTTTGTTTGAGGTTTATCCATATTAATGTATCTTCTCAAGCGTTACCATTAAACAAAGGAAAAAGTCCCAAAGGAATGACACGTGACCTGTATTAGGAAAACAAATACGCCCAAGCGAATTAGATCTATTGAAATGTGAAGTCTTGGCTAACCTTCCCATGCCTTCCAGTACGATTAAATCAACATCCTTGCTTTGATTGGCTAAATCAGCATCAATACGTCTGTGCAGATGAGAGAAGGTTAAAGACGACTATTTCTTTTTTCATACAGTTCTAGTAGTTTGCATTCACTTTACCTGAGATCGAGGCAAGGGGATCTAGACCCTGATTCCATGACAACAAGGTGTTTAGACTTCACTGCTGACCTTGAAATAAGAAATAACATTAAAAAGTCGTACAGCTACTCCTGGCACTCTGTTTCTCCAACGAGAGGAAAATGGGGAATCACGAACCAAGTAAGTTACTATGGCTACAGACATGAAGGCCAGGTCACAAACAGGAAGTTACCATGACAACATTAAGCCGGCACAAGACTGGCACCTGAAAAAGCCGTATATAGTTTCCATGACAACGTACTTACTGGATTATGGGGCAAAGAGCCGTTAACTTGTCTATTAATATGTCAAGTTCGCTGTACACGACGTCATTCAAGGCTGGATACGAATTCGCTGCGAGTATCACCTGAAGAACAGAGAGAGAAAGAATCTTAGGACCTGAAATCTTGTTTTACTTTCCTTCTCATGTGAGAGTGGGGTGTCCAACTTTTTTAAGAAGGACAAGCTTTATAATGGTCACCTTTGGTGGCAACATACCTTAGTACCACGTGACAGAAGGTCCCTGACGAAAGGAAAGACACCCAGAATGATGTCCACACCGCTGTTATCCACGAACACAAGAGCTGACTTGTACACTTTACCCTGACAATATAAAATAAAACGTGATTCAATGTCATGGAATTTTGCAGAATGAACAGTGGCGGATCCAGGATTTTAGAAAGGGGGTTCCGTTTCTTGAACTTCCCGACTGGGTATAGCCTATATCGTCTGGTCGACGTTTGACAACATTTCTATCATCTAAAAAAATCAAACCCTCAAGGGGGGGGGGGGTTCCGTGAAACCCTTGGAGCCCCCTCTGGATCCGCCAATGATGAAAGTTTGAATACAAAGGATACAAGTGCAGATGAAATTATTACTTTTGTATGACTGATCCATTCATCGAGATTGTCTATCAGCCATGGTCGCTCTAGAAGAACAGGAAGAGTCATAAGAAAATAATAGATTTGGATTGGTAGACTAACCGTACCGTTCTTAACCTAATGCTCAATATATAAGATTCCCACCTCACCACCCCACCCCCCCTTAAACACACACCTGTACACCCCACCCTGCTGATGCCAGTATAGCGACACTATATGTGACGTAAGACTTTGTTATTCATGTGTCAACCAGAGATTGGTTAGCTGGTGAATTAAACAAAGCAACTTGTGAAATGCGAAATCGTTAGTTTATCTCTCTATAAACCTCATTGATTTCAGTGGTTCAGTGCTTTAGGAGTGAGAAATATTACCTTGTAGTTTATTCATGGCAGAATAGAAATCAATAGACTGCTTTTGCATCAAACTACAAGAGATAAAAACGAAATGGAAACAAATGGAAGGAAACATGGTAGGAAAAGGAGGAAAGACAAGGAGAGATTAGTTTAAAAAAATAAGATAAAATAAAATAAAATGAATATAAACAATCTTACTCAGCGACTTCTTTGGCGCCCCAGTCAAACACATTTCCCGCCAAAATGCCACGAATTACCGACTCTTGACGTTGTTCGGGAGGCAAATCGTCCAGATTTTGTAACCGCTGGGAGAATAACCTCAGAGCGTCTTCGTTTTCTTGTTGCTTGACCTGTTAGGGGGGGATATGAAATATTCTAGTTTATTGTAATCATTTGCATCATCCTCTTTCTAACTTGAACACTTCACCTTTGAAATACCATTATCATTAACCGCCTTCATCGTCATCATCATCATCATCATCCTCGTCATCACCACCACCACCACCATCATCGTCATCAACATCACCATTATCACTTTCATTACCACTCATCATCATCATCATCATCATCATCATTATCCGCGTCATCATCATCATCAGCACCATCCATCGCCACTTATAAGTGTCATCATTACCACCATTACCATTACATCATCATCATCATCATCATCATCATCATCGAACATACTTCAGCATATAGGTCGGAAAAGTGAAACTCATCTAAACATTGTTCTCTTCTATCTAGTAGACTTCGCACAGTCAGTGGTCCGTGGGAGCTGAAATAAAACCACAAACACAGCAATTCAGCTGCATATGTAATCATAGTCTGTCTAAGGCTTGTCAGAGGTGTTGGAAGCGAGGAGATTGGGAAGCAGGAAGGATTGAAAAGGCCATGTCAACATGCATGTCCGTGTAAGTGGACGACATCGATTCTAAAAGGCATCACCGTTTTCTACTTACAAAGGTTTTTTATACAAAACGTTAAGACAATCTTGATATTTGGCTCTAAACTTCTCTGCTCTGTCCTTTGCGTCCTGTAAGTTTGTCTGACTTGCAATGGCTCTCTCTACGACCTTAACCGAATATTAACGTTAATAACAAGATTTCAGAATTAAGATGACCGTAATAAATTCAGAATTACATTGCAGCGTTGAAGTAACTACCCATTTCGTAGGGAAAAAATTGGAAAACAAAACAGCAAATAATGTATAAGGAAAGGAGAAAAATGGCAGGAGGGAAAGAAGAAAGTAAAGAAAGAAGAAGGGAAGGAATGGATGGTTAAATGAATAAAAGATGGAGGAAATGAATAGAATGGTAAATAAATTAATGACTTGAAAATTGAATGGATGGTTAAATCAAAGGAAGGATGGACCTTATACTGTACCTTATCCAAAGCGGATCCACCAAAACAATCCAACCAATACTTTCTAGCTTCACCATCAGCTGTCAAGTCTTCAGTATCCGGTTGATACTCCCCTGGTGACGTCAGTAGAGGAAACATAACAAGATTATGGGATATCTGATCGAGTTCCAACACACCGCACTGCAAAGAAACAAACAAAAATAATCAACGACTCTATCTGTTTCCGTGGTGAACTACAAATGGCTTGATTCTAGAATTATCGGGCGCTTGAAGAAAATTTTTCTAGAACCTTCTGCAAGTCAAGTTAGCCTCAGTTCGATTGAACTGGCAGTACGTCAAAGGATTCTTCTGTGATTGGCCAGTTTATGCTGATGCAATGTCACATGACACATACCTCTACTCTATCGCCTTTCTGGTTCTTTAGTTTTCCATCCAGAGTTTTCCTTTTTGATTTTCTCTTAGTAGAAAGCCCAGAACTTGCAGCATAGTTCTCTCCCCAGGTGTTGAAGCGTAACGGAGATATGTCTACGGTAAGAAGAATTCCAATTAGTGCAAATATAATTTTGTCACCCTCCCCTCCCTAACAAAGAATTTTTGGAAGAGCCTGTATTTCGTCCCTTAATTTGATTGGATAATACAACAATGAAAACCACATTATCTTTAGTTGTTGCTGACCAAAAGCAACGAAGGCTCAAGCAGTCAGTTATGTGCACGTACGCGTCAAATTTCCCGCCAAAAACCGATTCTGGTAAATGGAATGTGAGAATTCGACGTATGTGCTACAGTCACGCAAGTGGAATATCACGTTTCTGTGGAAATTAGTCACGTTTACCATATTCTTCCGCTCCTTTAAGAAATGCTCCAATGGCTCCGAGGTATCCTTCATGACGTAAAAACAATGCTTGCTGTGCACCCTGGGAAGCAAGTGAACGAGTTAGTTTCACATTCTAATTTCTGATTGTCTAATATGCATAGTAAAGGAAAGCCATTTGTTTGCTGCAGCATAAAAATCCGGCATGCCGGAACTGAAAAATGAAATTAGGTGCTGCATTATGATTTCGAATCGAAACTTTAAAAAAATTATGTGCCGTCCACACAATGAGCACAAAACTTTGGAAAACCGCTCAAATTCGCATAGATCACGGGACTGAACTAGAATTCTCTCAGATCATCTTCGTGTTGCTAAGATACGCTCTCCATATGAAAACCGTTTTTAAGAGGGGAGGGGTGGGTGGGTAATCATACCTACCTTTGACCAATAGTTGATTCCATAAGTGAGGGTATGCATAGTAGCAGGAATACCACGAATAAAATAACCACTAAAAAATATTTTTTTGATTCCTGACAAGCGGGCGTAAAGTGAAGCTATCTGAGAGGACAAAAAACATTGAAGTAAACGAAAATGTTTCATAAAAAGGAAAAAAAAAAAAAAAAAAAGCTTGTCTAACTAAAATCCACGCTAATTCTGGTTCATACCTGTGCTATGTCATTACTGATCATTTGAAGTAGACACTTCGCAATGTCGCTCTCTGCAAATTTGTGGCCTAAAACAACAACAACATCAAGAATGAAAATGGCCGCTACCGACAAAAAATGAGAGAAGATAATTTATGGTAACATTTTTGCGACAACGTCAATCAAATTAGTATAATGGTTAGTTTTGCATGTTTCATAATATCCGAGTTCACGAAAAAGATGGATGAACGCGAGGCTTCATGCTAAATCACGCTTGGTGGCGTGAAATTACTTACTTGTTTTGCTGTCACTCTTTTCTCTATGACTTAATCGTTGTTACTCGTAAAAGTACACTTTTAAGCAACAGAAAAATTCAAAGAAATGTCATTCGTTTCGAGCCACCAAGAATGATTTCGTATAAAGCTTCGCGTTCATGCATCTTTTTCGACAACTCGGAAGTGGGCTATTTGATCGACTGCCGTCTAAACTGTATTCTTGTCTAAAACTTTCAACGATAAGGGTGATAACTTGAATAACCAGCCTTCAAGTACGAATCAACGAAGCTCAACTAACCATCTTCTTGGCTGTCGTTGCACGACCTGGCTGCTTTGCCAAAACTGGAAGCAGTTACGTCCCCTCGAAGACCGATTCCAGCATAAGGTCCTCCGTATATATCTTTTACCTTGAAACAAAAAAGAGTTCCTTCATTTGCTTGGGTATTGAATTTTATTGAATTTTCAAAACATTTCAAGTAGGGGCAGTCACTGTATGAGTAGAAAAAGGAAAAGGGAGGTACAGTGACTCTAAATGACTTCCTAATTCAAGCCTCGTGATTAGATGGTTTGCACTTCCTCACTTGTTTGTCACTGTTTTATAGTGAAAGCCACTTACCAGCATGTCTACATTTTTGTGCTGTCCTTGTGTGGCAAGTTCTAGAAGCTCGTCAAACCCCTTGCCAGAGAAATGAAAAGATAGGAATAAATGAAAAAGGCAAAATGAAAAGGCAAAATAAAAACAAACAAGAAAAATGGGAAGGCTTATTGAAACAAAACCAGGAAAGATAAAGAAAGAAGAAAAAAGAAGTGAAGGAAGGAGGATGGAAGGAGGGGAGGGAGGAAAAAGGAAGAGAGGAAGGACAGGAAGAAATGCTTCTAAAACCTTTGCTTTTGTGAGCAGTGAACCAAGTCCCCAGAATGTTCCACCTCCCATGCTGGTGCCTCCAACCCTCTGATACTGGTCTCTAGAATCAACCTGTGGGACAACAATGAGTTTTCATGAGCTTCAGCTTATAAATTGCTTAAAGGCCCACTTGCATCCAAGGTGCATTGCGTGCTTTGATGAATTTCTCACATATAGAAAATCGAGCGAATTGTGCAAATTACTAGTTCCACAAAATCCATATCCATCCTCTGATAATATAAATCGAAAAAAACTTGAGCTATCTTTTCTAACCAATCAGATAGCTTGCTCTAACAATGGTACCATTTCAAAACAAAAATAAATGACTGCAAAGGACTGTGGATGCAAGTGGGCCTTTAATAAGCAGAGTACAAAGTAAGATAATGACACGTACCTGAATTATGCTGACACCAGAGCCAATGTTGACCAATAAGTAAGGAAAGATTTCACTGGAATCAAGATTGTGAAAGACATATTGTGGATCTTCATCTCTACAGAACTCAAACACCTCATCCGTAAGACTTGTTAGGACAAAGGTACATCCTCTTATTAGACACTGCATCTCATCTTCCTTGTCAACCCTTGACAAACCACAGAAAAGTGAGAAAGAAAATGAAAGTCAAGGCTTCAAAGATGGTACCCAAAAATTTGTGCACGTAACCTAGATATACATCCTGTAACTAAGAATTAAGACTGCATAGAGGAAATCAAATGATGAGACCCCATACCTAACCTTTGAATAGCATTAGCGGAGACCTCGCTACAAAAGTAATGGGCTTTAATCATGGGCCAGCCATGTTGGCCGAAACAATATGTTCCCCTGTGTTGCCTCTTATTCAAACGCTTCAGAACAAGTTCACCCAGGCATAAACAAAGTTTTTCATTCTTTTTCATTTAGTGTGCAAGTATTGTGATTTGACAACATGAACGTGTCAGTGTAGGTAGAAACTAGTGATTTTATACAAAGACTAGTTTGATCTGTAATCTTTTTTTTAAAGATCATAAAGTTTAATACATCGATCAATTCCAGATAAAGTTGAAGTTATTACATAAATAAATATTGATGTTTTCGTCGTTGGATCTTATTGAAAGTCACATATCTTATCAGTATCAAGCAGTATACCTTTTTATATTGATATTTCTCACTTATAATTATTGTGCGAAATGACTATTAAGAATTGTGCAAACAGTCCAAAACTTGGGCGAAAAGACCTGTGTGAAAAATCTTTTGTGCGAAATGACCAGTTACCGGGAATAAACATGGCTGCTGCATGATTAAAGCCCATATGTTTCATGACTTACCAAGGCTTGTTATTGTTCAGGTAACTCTTAAATTTATCACAAGCCCTGAAGATATTTTTAACTGAGCTATGGTTATAATGGTAGACAAGTAATAAAATTTTAAGACATACCTTACTCCAAGTTTTTTGTTCAACAGCTCTTTGTACTTGTGTGCACCACCACCTGAAATTGGAAGAAAAACTCTTCAGTTAGTCTCCACAGTAGGCATTTTTCATGCCCTCATCTCCACTTCATAAAGTGGGCATATTAATATTTTTAACCTGAAACATTATAGCCTGGGTTGCCAGCAGTCTGAGGTTTCATTTTTTTTGAAAAGTGAGGAAGGAGAAAGATTGGTGGTCTCTCACCCTATTCTTTCCTCTTGCATTTTCAGACCACCACCAACACAAGCTAAAAACATAAGTAACAACACTAAAATGTACAGTAGGGTGGTGAAATCATTGTATTAACTAGAAATAGATTTCACTAACTGACCTGTAGCCTTCATGACTTTGACAACATTGTCTGTCTTTTCCAACAGGTTTTGTCTGATAAAATCAACACAAGTTTCTACATATTTTGTCTCAAATTTGACAAAGTGAAGTCTCAACCCAGATTCCTTTTGATCTTTGATTTCATAGATTGGGTTTCCTGTGGTCCTTTCTCTGTCCTGCAGTAACAAACATGGACAACTTTTCAAAATGACAAAATTGCAGTCAGGAGGAGTCATACAAAAGAGAAAACTTAATAATAGCAAGTGCATTGCAGGCACAATTATTTGAATAAAACCACCCCTTTCTTTAGTAAAACAAATCCCTTTAGTAAGAGAGATCTCCCAATATACAGTATTATAGCCTCTTATCCCTTGCAGGGGCAGATCCAGGGGGTGCTGAACACCCCCCACAGGCCAAGCCTGAGATTTTTTTCCCAGTAAATATATGTCTTATTATTATTCATGACTTCAGTTTCTCTAATCTTTTCTTAGCAATGGTTGCATAAGATTAAATAAGTCAGAACAGGATTAATGATGTCACTATATTGTCACTTTTTTCTTTTAGGACACCCCCATTGCAAATTTCTGGATCTGCCCCTGCCTTGGGTATTTCAATTGGCATGAAATAGTATGAAAAACATGTATACAACCTTTATTAACATTTTCTATTAAATTATCTAACATGTACCGGTACAGTAGTCAAATAGCAAGAATAAACTATGTTTGTATATTCTTTTTTACTCACAGAATCTTCAGAACAGAAGCTTCGAAGCCGTTTTCTCACATGTTGTACTTCAGACATGTATGCCACCTTAGCCAGGGAGCCTCCTGTCGAATATTATGACAACATAGTTCAAGAAATCATTAGCAAATAGAGTGGGTTTTAAAAAAGTGGAGCAAATTGGCAGCCTTCACTGTAGCTGCAAAGTAATTTACAGTAACATTCTATGCATTTTGATTGTCACACCAATACCATGGGAAGCCATTTCAGTGTTACGGCATGTCATAATGTCCAAGTCCTTAGGGTTAGTACCATACATTTCACACTCACATGAAATTATTGCCTCCCTTCTCCATTTTGTTTTTACTGCTAATATATTTTAGATGCTCCATCCTTTCATCTAAATTGTGACTGATCTACTCTCAGGAACTGATCATTATTGAATAGAATACAAGGGCCAGTGAAAATCAAGGTATATAATGGTAAAATCTTTCTGATCACCTTTTCAGTGGGGGGAGGGGGGGGGAGGCGGAGGAACTTATGTTGTGTGACACATGACTCGTCAACATACATCATAACTATTTTTGTAAAATCTAGAGCTAGATATTTCGATTCTTAGAGCTAGGTATTTTGATTCTATTCTATTAGGAATTTTCTAAAAAATACGGTTTCAGAAGGGATAAATAGAATGTAATCTTACAAGCTTAATTAATAAAGTTATCTCAAGTTACTTACCGATATCCACAGCAAAAAGTTTAGCATTGCTCATGTTACGAAAAACCCGAGTAATATCGATACTTGCAGCATATCCTGAATGACAGACATTTTCGTTTGAACCACTCATCTTTGCCATCAAGTGTAATCGCCTTTGAATGATTGCGGTTTATTTGTTGATGTCTTGAACACCTTGTTTATCCGCCATTTTGGATTTCTCAACTAACTTGAGCCCGCGAGTGGAATGCGCAACATAGGAGCACTAGGGAGCATAAAATGGGGAATGGAGGGGAGGGGAGGGGAGGGGAGGGGAGGGTGTGGAGGGAGATGGATGTTTTTATGGGACGTCAAGGTGTCGAGAAATTTGTTTTATCTGAAAAAAGCAAATTTGTCATATAGCTATCAGTAAAACTGTGAAGATTCGTGAGAGTTATTCAGAATCCAGAAAAGAAGTGAATTTTTGAACATTAGAATATTTTTACAAAGAAATGTATGTTGACCGGCAAATTTTCCCAAATTTCACCTGCCAACACGTGCAATCTCCACGAAATTTGGCACAATATCTGTATGACAAATTTGACAGTAAACCCCTTTTTCAAAAAACATTTCTCGCAAGCGTGACGTCAGTATGAAAAACCTTCCCGAATCGAACGGAGGACTAGGTTCTGGTCGAGTTCGCAAGGCATCCATGGATTATTTGGAGGGACAGCACAGGGAGCCCAAGCAATGAATCTGACATGAATTAGGAAAAAAATGTTAAGAATATGAAAAATAAAAATTGAACCTTCTAAAATTGTTTGTGTCTTCTTTATTTAACCTCTAGAATGGATTAAAATGGTTTTTAAAAAATTTCTTCCT
>WUAP02200995.1:0-21161 GCA_015163945.2 Stichodactyla helianthus | reverse complement strand
GAACTAAATAACACTACTACTCTTTATTACACTCTAATTAGTACACTTTGTTTCACGGGTTAATGAAAACCACTCTAGACGACTGACGATGTCCTCTAAGCTTTATGAAAACTGTTATAGCACTTATTGTTGGCTGTGATCATAAGCGATTTTAGGATACAGATAGATAGTTTATCAAGTTTAGTTTGTCTTTAATAAGAATGAGAAAAGGAAAAATCCAGTTTGTATGATTATTACCTATTACGATGCTGGTTTTAATAAGAATAAGAGAATAGGCCATTAAGGATAAGAAAAAAGTCCACGATTATTAGTTTTTACGACGTCTTTTTAATAGGCCATTTCCGAGTTCTCGAAAATGATGCATGAGGGCGAGGCTTCGTGTGAAATCAAGCTCGGTGGCATGAAACGACTGACATTTCTTTGACTTTTTCGGTTGCTTAAAAGTTTATTTTAAAAGTAAATTTTCGAGTGAACTGCGAACAAGTCATAGAGAAAAGAGTGACAACAGAACAAGTCAGTCGTTTCACGCCAAAAAGTGTTCGCAGTTCGCCTTCATGCATCATTTTCGAGAACTCGAAAATAGCCTATTAGAATATAAGAACAATCCTATTTATATGGTTTTTAAGGAGCGGCAGTGCTCATGCGCACCTCATTACGCAGCCCGGTCAGGCCCATGTCCTGGCAAATCCAATATGGCTGCTGAAGGAAATTGCGTGCTTGTGTGTGTGTGTTTGAAACAAAAACACCACCAATCCAGCATGTATCGAAAAAGGCTCTTACACACGATGCGACGTTGCCTGCAACGTTACTTGCAACGGGGAAATCGCACCGTATGTCCCCTTGTGCAACTGTTGTGCGCGATGTCACCGGCGACGTCGTAGAGGTGGAAACGAGCAGATCCACTTTTACGGATTGACACTCGATTATGAGCAACGTCGCAGCGAACGTCGCATCGTGTGTCCGAGCCTTTAAACATGTTTTCGATACTCGCCGGGGATGCTTTTAGTTTAACGATGCACCGGATCAGTAGTCAGGACGACTTTCGGCCATAATTGATTGTAAATTTAGCTTGAGACATTTGCTACTGCACATCATGTTGACACACGAATTTTAGAAAGCAAATTTAATAAATAACGTGAACGTAGAAACTAATTAAAGAAAAATTCAAATTTTAAGTTTTTTTAATAATTGCAACTATTGTACACTAAGCAATTACTGGATGAAGTTGAGCATGATATCGTAAATAATCAAGAACGCGGTCTGTGTCATCTGCGGAAGCTGTAGGATGAGGATGACACAGGCTCGAGGTCTTGATAATTAACGATATCATGCGAAAACCGAATTTAGTAATTGTTTTATCATACATTTTGAAAATTTAGGAAATTCTTATTTTTACGAATCTATTTTTTAAGTACGTCCAACGGGACTTTGAACTCGAAGATGAAAGCAAGTCGATTGTTTTATGTGTAACCTCAAAAAGTAAATTTAATTGAGTTTAAGGAAAAATCGAGCATGACGTATAAGTGAGAGTTAAATACCGAGAACGGAGGCAATAAGCCATATACATCCCGAGGGCCGTAGGCCCGAGGGATGTATAGGCTTATTGCCGACGTTCGAGGTATTTAAGTGTCTTATTTCATACATCCCCTTTGCCAACGAAGTTCTGTAGTAAAGGTTTATTTTTTGCTGTGAAAATTGTTTTTCATTTCTCTCCTGATTATATTTTAGAATTTATTTATACTGGACAAGAACAGTGTGACTAGATTCACTTTTGTTTTTCACATGCCACTTTTGATATTAGGATATTGCAATAGTTCTTCAATGCAATCTTACCTTTATGTGCTTTCTCTGACTGACGTATAACATGATACTTTTTTCAAGATGTCAATGGTTTATAATGCTTTTTCTATACAAACTTGAGGGTTTTTTCAAGGTATATAATGTTTTGATACCTTTATCCTTTAAAAATGCAACGATATTAACCATATGACAGCTATTATGGGATAGCTGTGACCAAAATTCCCTGATTTTTCCCTGACTTTAGGTAAAAATCTGAAATTCCCTGACTAAAATAAAAAAATCCCTAACTTAAAATACACCAGCTAACGGTAATAGGTATCATAAATTTCCCATTGAATATTTTGATAACCTTTCCAGCTGAGTGGCATTAAATTTTCGGACCACAGTCCGCCGCGATTTGTTATAACCGGCCCTATGTTCAAGCACTTTTTTCTACCTGCAAACTATTGACAAATGTGTCTAATACATTTTGTGTTTCAGAAAAGTCCAAAATTCTTAATCTTCTTGATATTTCATCTGTGAATTATCCAAAAACCACGCGAGAAAGAAGAGTGAAGGGCCGCAAGACTTGATCAACAATGCTTTGCGCGATTAGTTTTTCGCTCAGCTGGGTAGCAAATGGAAGTTCCAAGTTTTTAGATAGCACATTACTAAGGCGAATGGTCCTTAAAATTTGATCGAAGCGAAAGCTCAAACTCTCCAGGAGTCCAAAAGTATGTTAAAAACGAGTGAGACTGGTCCAAGCTGAAGAAATGCCTCATGGTGTCCCTAAATCCCTAAAGGTGTTTTCTTCCCTCCAAAATAATTTTTTTTTTTCATTTTCAGAGTTTAATTTATTTCCAAATCATGTATAGGATTAAAGTTTCTAGTAGTTCTTTCCTGGTTTCGTTTTTCCATTAACACGAAAACCTTTACTTTACTTTCAGATAAAGCGCAAACACTAAAAAGGATTAACGATATGAAAATCTGTAGAGTACTTCGGAATCACTTAAATTAAGATTATCAAGCTACGTTAAAAAAGAATACAGGGAGGGATATGGATGGAGAGAAATGAAAATGGGAATTACTTAAAGTATCTAGAAAAAGGAATATTTACAAAAGAGAAATAGAGAATAAAAGAGTGAAGGAACAGAATGAGGAAAAAGGACAGCGAAAAAAATAAAAGAAATAAAAAGAAATGAGAAAGGACAGAAGAAAGAAAGAAAGAAAGAAAATGAAAGTGGATAAGCCAGACAAAAGCAGAGAAGACAAGGAAAAAGCCGCACATAAACAAACAAATAAAGATTTAAAAAGCAAAGAGTACAGAGTATGAAAAAGAAAAAGTAATGAAGTATAAACACATCACTCTCTACGGTGACGGTGTCTTTTCATGATCCCAGCTTTAGCGGATTTACTTTTTACGTATGAGCGATATAATTGTTTCCCGTTTCGATTTTAATTTAAGCCTCAGCCCTGAGCAACAAAACATACTAATGCTATGAGTACATCATGTCAGGTTATAACCCCTAAAACACGGCTGATGAGATTGATTTATTCATTCTATACCATATATATTCCCTCATCCACCGCTTCTAAAATGAATATCTGACAGCGATATAAAACAGCCCGTCGCAATTTGATTGCCATTTTAGAATGAAGTCAAAGCTAGTTCTTTTCAGCCGGTTTTTCTCTGAGGCACTCTAATGGCCCAAGTGTGACGTCATAATGACGTCACAGCTGTTGGCCGACCACTTTGGCAGTACTATTTCAATAGCTTTTACTACGACTACATGAAGATGAGATGCAAATAAGCCATTTGGGTTTGTATTTACCCGATAGCCTTACTTGAATGATTCTAAAACAAAAGATTATCTCATTGCGGGCTCAGTTGTAATAACAGCTACTGCGATGACTTGAAGTTGTTTACGGAAATACAAATGCTCTTACTGGGGAACCATCTGAATTAACTGAAGAAGAAGGATAACTTCCAGAGTTAATGCTATCTAGAACAGTTTGAATTAAGAAAGTCATATATAGAGTACCAGTTCATTTACGTGCGGGAAAAAATCCGACTAACCGTTGCGACGTCGTTGAAGGTACTGTAAAGTATAAACTAACTACGAGACTTTACAGAAATAATAATTCTAAAATAGATTTTAATACAGTGTTACTTGATAAAGTTAACTCATGGGTATTAAATTATTTATGCATTTACTACAAGACAAGGCATCTGGCTTTCACTCGACTGAAGACACAGTATAAAAAAACTATGTGAATTTATGAATTAGTTAAGATCCAGATTTTTAATATATACAAAGGTAAAAAAATAAAAGTAAAATATAAATAAATAAATAAATAAAAGTAAGGTGACTCAACTTATGCTTAATTTTTGTTGCAGTATAAAAGACTATCTCATTTTTCGCAAAGTATTTTCCTATCCTGTTTCACTGAAGGAAGCGCTAAAACGGATATCGAAAATGAAGCTAAATAATCAACGCCCAAGCGTTATAGATCCAATGCAAAAAGCCATGAATATGGATCACTGCTTTCGGCTCTGATGCTGAAGTCATAACAAACAGCATTCGAAAGAGCACATACTACTAAGATTAGTAAATAAGCAAATTGTCAATACCAGAACATAAATACTTGGAAAGTTACAACCAATTAAAATTAGAAGGATTCATTGTATGTGAAATACAGCCTAACAAGCCTCGTTTCCATATTTTTAGCACATTTCTAATATCAAAACTCTGTAACTACTTATCATTAGAGCAAATTTCGTATGACTGTGAAAAAGTCGCGGGAAGAACACGGCGCGGACACGGTCAAGGCACGGCAAGAAACTTCGAAATTCTAGAAAACATCACGGTCGCGGCAAGGCACGCTTACGGCACTGACCGTACCGCGACTTTTTCACAGTCATACGAAATCTGCTCTATGCTTTGAAACTGTGCACATTTACTACTTCACTGATGGTCTTTCACGTGAAGGCAATATAATTTATTACTTCATTAAGCTTTTAATTGATGCACATTCGCAGTGACAATATAGGACAGGGACGTATTGTTCATTTGTCATACACTCAAATGTTCATGTCAGTAGTTTAGGTATCAATTAAGTCTTATCAATGATTACCTTTATCGACCTCCGGCAAAACATCTTCAAAAGAACAATAGATACTTTATCTACAAGATTCTAGTTTATGTTCTTACCTAAAATTTAGAAGTTCCTGTTTTGCTATCGGTCCACTACCTGCTGCTGTTGTGCAGGTTCACACACAATTGGATTTGGTGGCATTTCGAGAAAACGTACGGTTGAATTCCTAGGAAAAAGAGAAGAAATAGTTCATTAAAATGAAAAAGCGGATATGGCATATGTATGTTCTAGTAATGAGTTGATATACACGTCCGTCCAAACTTTTGTTAATGCTTTCTCGGATAAGGACGCTAAACCGTACGCCCTGTCTCCCATCCCTTCCTTAACCTTTATATGAGTAACATTAAAGAACCTGTTGAGCTTTTCGTATAAGAGTAGGGGATTTTCTCCCGGTTCAACAGCCTACCCCAAATGGAGGCATAATGTACTAATTATCCACTCATGATTGTAAGCTGCGCGTCTGCCAAAGGCGCCTTAATATGCAGCCCGTAAAGTCATCCACTGACTAATGATTGTAAAGCGCATTGAGACTCGCGTGAAATGCGCTATATAAGTAACCCATTATTTATCAATTAGTAAGTTCAGTAAAGAGTTCTATACAAAACTTGGCACTAATTTGTACGACTTTGTTAGTTATCTTTTTCACGGATATATGGTATGCACTCTAAATATTATGATTTATGATAATGATTTACTATAAGGATGACGAAGGTGATGATGATGGTGGTCATGTTGATATATGATGATGATCAGTGGTAGATGGTGGTGATTATGTCACTAGTCTGCCGCAGCAATGCATTCTGGGACTGTTAACTCAGTTAAATAACACCAAATAAAAGACGTCATGGTTTGTGGTTCTTGTGTTCGGTGTTATTTAGCTGAGGAAACACTCCCAGAGTACACTGCTGTTGCACACTATTGATATAATCTATGGTTGTGGTGCTGATGGTGGTGATGGTAGTGTTGATGATGATGTTGGTGGCAATGGCCGGATTATGACGGTGGTGGCTGTGGTGATGATGGTGATAACGGTGGTGTTGATGATGAAGATGTTGGTGTTAATCGCCGGATGATGATGGTGCATGGTGATAATATGGAGGTGGCGATGGTGATAGTGTTGATGACGATGGTGGTGGTGATGGTGATGGCGTACTTGTCCAATACTCTGACAAATTTATGCATAGGATTGTATTGTATTCTATTGTATTGAGTCGTTCTCAGTTGTATTGTATTGTTAATCTATTGTTATGTGGATATAATACAATACAATGCTATGAATAAATTTGTCAGAGTATTGGACAACCCTCGTCATTACCACCACCGTCACTACCGTCATCAACACTATCACCATCACCACCATCATCCGAGGGTTGCCCAATACTCTGGTGGTAGTGATGGTGGCGACAGTGGTGGTGGTGATGAAGAAGATGTTGGAAGAAATAGCCGGATGATGGTGGTGATGGTGATAGTGTTGATGACGATAGTGACGGTGGTGGTGGTGTTAGTGTTAGTGTTGATAATGGTAATGACGATGAAGATGGTGGTGGTAATGACCGGATGGTGATGGTGATGGTAATTATGATGGTACACGGTGATAATATGATGGTGACGTTGATGATAATGGATGGTGGTGGTAGAGATGGTGATATATGGTGATGGTCGTGCAGATGGATGATGATGGTGATGGTGGAGTTGATAGCTAGACAAATAAAAGAAGAACCTTTCGATTGCAATGCCATTTCTAATTTCTACTACTAAACTTCCCCAAAGCATCCTAGTTTCCCGCAAGGAACATTATTAAAGGAACCGGTAGAAAACAAATCCAATTACCGAAAGAGCTCCAAGGAACACTGGAGTAAATGATACGAGACACGTGCAGGCAGTAATCCGTTGTATTAATACCTTTTAGTATAAAAAACAGTGGTCTATCACAAATCCTGCATTCTCATTGGTTACGCTACTATAGGTGTAATAGTAATAGCCCACTAGAAGCGAAAAGCCAATCACAATAATAGCGTGTGCCTAGCGTTAGCTCAAGATTTTTGATTCTTTGATATCTTTTATCACTGTTCGACTAGTTTGCTGACAAAAACAATTTAACCATGTGGTACGAGTCAAATAACCCAGTCGGCTACGCCTCGTACGCTATTGACTCGTAGCCCGTTCGGGTTCGGGTCTAATTGTTAAATAAATCGCGGTTGAAATGCAAATAAGGCAGTAGGAATTATATTGACCCAGTAAACTCACTTGTAAGAATTACTTTTTGCAAGCAGCTCAACTGTAACAACAGCTATTGCTTGGAATTCGGTATTTCGATATTTCTAACATTTTGTAACAGAATATGACATCAATAGACTTATGAAGAAAGACAGACGTCTTATACTAGTATAGTCTACCCTCACCCTCCCAACTTTAACTGCAGAGACGACTCAACAAATGTTCAGAATAGCATAAAATACAGACAGTGGGAAACCTGAAAGAGAATGAATACGCTTTCTCTCATGCAAATGAATGAATATGCAGCCCGGTACACCAGAAATTTCTCAACTAATTCACTGGTTTTTAAGAGTCTTATACTCGACTTCGAGAAGAACTTTGGATAAATACAATAGCTTGTTATCCTACACTGCACCTGAAAACTACTGTTGCAAAGTGCCCCTGAAATTTGATCCAAATGAGCCTAAATGAAATACTTGATGGGTCGTAAGAAAGCAGCGTATAAGCCTTTTCTGAAGACCCTATAAGACATAATGAACAATAGATGTTTGTATCGAAGCTAGACAAGACATATAGAGCTCTGAATGTATAGAAGTACACCTTGTCATAGTTTAACTACACAGCATGGCATGAAATTTTCATAGTAATCTCTACTTGTCCGGCCCGTTTCCTCGTCCTCCGGCAAGATGAATTTTTACTAATGGATTTCGCTAAGGAAGAGATTACGAGTATTTTAACAAAAAATAAATAAAATGGAAAACCATTACAATGTGCACGTGATGTAGTTGGGTGTCAAAAAGGGACAACAATGTTAAATTACTAGAAATCTAAAAGGCTAGAATAAGAGTAAATCCTATGAGAAAGTAAGATCAACGTAAGGCAGTGTTGTATGAAGACTTCTATGATAGATCAGAGGATCACTTATAGAGTAGGATTCAGCTTGCTGGCACTTTTATGTTCGTATGAATGTTAATGTGATACGCGTGTATATGTAAGTGTGTAACTGGCTTCGTTTGCTTGTTTGCTTTTTGTTTGATAGTTTGTTTCTTTGTGTTTGTATTTGTATTTGTATTTGTATTTGTATTTGTATTTGTATTTGTATTTGTATTTGTTTTCAAGGAAAAGAAAAAGACAGGACAGGTGCGGAAACGCCAAAAAATGATAACTGTAAAAGGAAAATAGCAATAAGGTTAGATTAAAAAAGTAATTAAATGAAGTAAAATCACAGGAGAAAAGTCAAACTCGAAGCCAAAACAACCGAAAACGAGGCAGGGAAGGAAGGAAGGAAGAAAAATAAAATAAATAAAATAAAATCTAAGAAAAGCAAAGAGCTGAGGAAATAAAATACAAAATAAGCAGGAAGATCGACTTGATTGCTTTTTACGTGGGAGATGCTACTCTAAAATTAATTCTATATTATGCTTATTTTAACGTTAAGCATGGACAATCATCAAAAACAAAATCAGTTTGCTCAGCGTTCAAATAACATGATGATAGGCCATTAACATGATGGCGTCATTTTACTACCACCACCAGAATGCTTTGTGAAAATACTTTTTTTACTCTTCTGGGAAATAGACCTCTTTACCTTTGTTGTTTGTTTACGCATTTCAGATCACGTGATGTCACTCTTGGGAATTAATTCTTTCTTATGTTGATAGGTTAACATTTTCATAATAAAAGAACAATTCCCAAGAAAATGTGACGTGGTCTGAAATGGGCAATTTGCATACGAATGTAAAGAGGTCTATTGGTAAAATTTACCCGACAATAGACGCCACCCAAAGCATTCTGGTAGTGGTAGCAAACTACTCCATTATGCAAATGGCCCATTATATCCATCAACTTGTTGATAAAGATTAGGTGGTTCAACTGTTTACTGAGTACGAGTCTACCGTCTTACCCTCTCTCTCTCTCTCTCTCTCTCTCTCTCTCTCTCTCTCTCTATATATATATATATATATATATAATATATCAAAAGAGTCAAGGGCATCATTTTGTAATTTTAAGACTACTTGTCTAAGAAAAAAATGGAGAAAACAATGAAGGGAATTCAATATTTTTTCGCACTCTGCTAGAGAAACGCTAAGAAAATAAATAGACAGAAATGCCTTCCAGAATCATGTGAATTAAGTTAGCAAAGAGTTGAAAGCGTTCAGGTCCAATTGGCGGTCTGATAAAAACCACTTTCGGTGACCTAGAAACATTATAAGGCAAAATATAAACTATATATGAACAAAAAAAATACTCTCCCTAACAACTGTTAGAACCTAATCTTATCGGCTAGTGTATTTTTTGTTGTTAGCTTATCTTGTTTTCTTATCTTGTTTTCACTTCGAATCAAGAAAGAAGATGTGCCATCTTTGTATGGCTGGAAAAAATTACTTGCTAGAACTCAATGCAAAAAAAAATTTTTGAATGTGATGAATGCAAATTCAAATTTGACTTGAAATAAACTAAAACTCTGACGTAGGCTACATAAAATTCAATTTTATTTCTATTGTAAATAGTGAGTTTTTAAAAATCATTTATATGATAATAATCATATAAATAATCATAATATAATTTTTAAAATTTGTCCTATATCTTTCCTATCAGTAACATGATCTGAGCTTCTTTTTGTTTATTCAGATTCTCGAGCGAATTCACGTATACTAAGACGTCGTTGCCTTAGCAACAGCACCCGATTTAGGCAAGCGAGTAAAACGTTGTCCATGTTCTGAAGTCTTTTAGTCTTTCTCTAGGACCCTGATTGTTCGATATTTTTCATCTTCACTACGTACGCATTAAGAAGAAGGAGTGTTCAAGACAGCACAGCACGGTACTATTTCACATATTGCATTAAATATTCAACATTTCGTTGCCTGGTGACGTCTAAAACTTGTAAGACGAGAAATAAACACGAGATATTGGGTGTAACAGACCAACTGACGAACAGATCATTACCATTACCACTACCATCACCTCCTCCTCTGTCATCATTATCATCATCATCTTCATCACCTTCATCACCACCACCTTCATCACCACCGCCACCACCACCACCACCTCATCATTATCATCATCGCCACCATCGTCAACATCATCACCAACAACACCCCTCCTTATCATCTCCACCATCATCAACTTTATCACCACCAACACCATCATCTCCCCCTTATCATCATAGCCACTACCATCACCACCACCATCATCATCATCACCATCATCATCATCATCACCATCAACACCATCACCTCCTCCATCGCATTGTCATTGTCACCATCACCTTCAACATCATCACCTACAGCCATATCATCATCATCACCACCAATATCAACAATCATCATTATAATCAATCATTAAAATTATGTTCATTACTAACCATAATAATGATGATGATGATGCTAATATCTAATCTCTACTGTCATTGTAGAGATGTAAACAACTCAGATAAAACATACTATGCATCATGTGCGGTTTACATGTTATTCTTAAGCAGGTGCGTTTATAACATTCATGATCTATTTTCAGTGTCACCCGTATGCCCCTTAATTAGTAACCGGTTTTAGGTTATCGCTAACAAAGACAAACTCACCAATTCTATAGATTCGTGCATATTTGTTTAAAGCAGATTTAAATTAAAAAATCCCTGAGCAAACTGTGAAGCGCTTAACGGCGAAAAAACATTAACTTGCTGCCTTCTTGATCACATCAGCCGATAATTTAGTATTTCTAGAATGAAATTCATGTGTCATGGGAAGCTATGTCCCCTTAGGGCTTATGGTAAGGTAGTGTTAGTCGAACATCTTACAAATGAAAATTGAAGCTTTTCTCCAACACAAGCGTCTGTCGAATAAAGAAATAAACAAAAAAGCTACAAATATACAGAAATTTTTAACAAAAAGTACTAGTCTTTGAGTAATTTAATAGCCATAAAAACATTTGATATCCAAGATTTTTGACTGACAAATATACTGAAATCCCACTGGAGTAGAGAAATAGTGACTTTAATAAAAAGTTTTATAATAATAATGTGTATAAGTCGCACTAAATAACATGAAACAACGTCTTAGTCTATACTCAAACAGGGTACAAACGTTTCTAGCTTTGAGTACGTTTTCAATTAACATAATCCTTGGGAACTATAATTTTCAAAATTGAAAGCCTTTTTTCTATTTTATACTAAACAAAATCATTTGTTTTTAGTTGAAAACATATATTGGAACAGGTACTGCGATCGAAAGTTAAATACTTCAATAAAACAAAATGAAATAGTTAATCTGAGACAGGTAGGTTTGTGGTGAAATTGAAAACTTATTTTCCTGTCCACTTTCTCAAAACGACTGCTCATGTCTGCTTGCGAAAATAATTTTCATGAGACGAAAATGAATGTCTGTTTGTTCTGTGTGTAAAGACTAAGAGGAATCTTGGATCGTGGTGTGAGATTTCAGCCAATCAGGATGGAGCTTCGCATGATGTCCCTGCTAGATGCATGGAAAAGATAAATATAATCTTCTCAGATGAAATTTACAACACTTCAGGCTACGTTACGTACATATGAATTCTTGGCAGATTGTAATAATTCAATAATAATAACTAATAATGTATTACGCTTTTTGGCTCAGTCTTCTAAGTTAGTTTGGCTGTTAAGGCGACAAGTAAAATATGCCGAATTTTTTTTTAAATGAATTTGAAAGCATCTATTTGGTTCGTTTGGATAGGCCATTGATATGAAATTCAAGAATCCATTTTGACATTATTTGCATTTAAAGTTTTAGCCATTAAACAACTCATAAGCACCAGGTGAACTGTATTTATTTTATGTCTAATTCTGGAGCCTGGAAACGAGCCAAGGTCTATGATTCTCTTCCTTAACTTTTACAGGTGCGAATCGGTTCAACGACATTAACTCGGGACTTCGACAAAAAGGCTAGTGCAGGAAAAAAGAACAATGTTACCCAGACCGCGTATGTTGGTGATCCTGATTGCTACCGTCACTTCTTTCCACATCAAGGTTAGACTGTTTCCACAATGATATAGAAGTGTATCAGCAAGTTCGATTTCAAAAGCTTTTTCAATCGTTTTATCCTTGGACAGGTTTAATTACTTCTACACTGTTAAAAAACAATGTGCGTATTTTATTTTGAGTATTCTGATTTTTATGTGTTCCAAGTTTTTTTCTCTTTTATGTGCTGTTTTGGAGTTTCCTTACGAGGCCTTTTATTTCCCAAAAAAAATTCATATGTTGGTTTAGCTGTGCGCTGTTGTACTTAACAATTAGTCTATTTTCTGTGGTTATCCACATTAACCTTTTTTCTGTGACCTATTTCTAGGGATTAACTCAAGAAAAAACCCATGGTAAGTCGAGAGCTTTTTTCCTTACGCATCGTAAATTTTGGCTTCTTAATTTTAGACATTGTCTTCGTCATTAAAAGCCGTCAGAGTTGCTCATCGAAAATTTACTAAAATTACGTTGCCTGACCATTTGTAGATCAATCCAATCACGAAAATGAATATCGTCCATTGCAATATTTTTAAAACTGCCTTCATCTTGCTGAGAAGAGTTTGCTTTTTTTGTGCTTAGATTGGCGCAGTCGAGAAGAGAAGTTATTTTTACGGCTGTAAGTTGATGTATGTGCAACAGGAGTGACCATAATTTAAATGATGGAAACAGTTTTTCGTTCTTCAAGGTTTTTTTTCCTCCTAAACTACAACGAAAAAGTAATGAAATCAACAGTATATAAGATATACACATATACAGATATCAATAAATTGCGTCATTAATTATAAAATAAATTTTTTCATTCTTCCAATTTTTCCTCCTAAATAACAGCAAAACAGCAGAAAGGAGTGAGAAAATCAATCGCATGAACTGGGAAAATTAACAAGAATTGAATAAACTAGATCTTGAGGATTTTTGACCGAAATGTCGGAAACTGGAAATTCAAAGATAATCGAAAACTGTCCTTTCATACAGACAATGTTAAAACGAACCGAAGAATACTAATCTTTTTTATGCTGTCAAAAATATATATCTGTGACAAGAATTTTCTTAAGTGACTTTTAGTGGTTTCGGTCTGTTTCTGTTATCATTTTTTCGCTGTGTAAAATTGAAAATCGAAGGACCTTTTACAGAAGAGATAGCAAGGTGGTGATGTAACGAATACGCTAACGATTTCATCAAATTCCCTTCCTGGAAGCGACAGAACCATGCCAAGATAAGGGCTTCCGATAATCCATTAGAAAAGCATACATGTTAAACAGAAGTCTCTATGAAGCACCTGAGTACCAAACGACGCGCAATGAAATCTATCGATCAAATGGATAAGAACATTGTTTGCGTGCTCTGGTGTAAATTCGCGATTTCAGAAATGTAAAGGGAGCGTTCATAATTTATGTGGAGGTGGCTATGACAATTTCAATATTTTCCCCTCACGTTTCCTGTCATTCCAAGTGAATTTTTTCCCTAATGCGATATTCCGCAAACAACAGTGAAAAAAACCTAGCCCCCTTGTTCCTTGTCTTACTTTTGGGAAATTTTCGAAAGCCCCCCCCCCCCCCAAAAAAAAAATACTGCTAAAAAATCATGACCCCTTTCAAAATCATCTCAGCTTCGCTATTCATGAATTATGAATGCTTTCTAAGGCCATGTTACACGATGAAACTTTCGCCATACCCTTGTCTTGTGTGCAACCGCGTTGCGAGAGAAGTTTGACGAGGGGTGCACAATGCGTAATTTCAGTCTCAATAAATCTCTGAACTACTTCGGCGTCTGCAACCGAGACGTAAGTCGCGATACAAGTCTTAGGATGAAATTGCGCCGATTTGAAAACAGGATGAAAACAAGCGTGATTTAGGTTGCGATAGAATTTTTTTCCACTGAAATCGCAGCTCAAGTAGCGTGTCACCGTGTTCGTTTTTGCGCTAAACGACATAGATTTTTAAAATATCTTAAAAGTTATTTTGAGTGCCGTACAAGAGCATTATTCGAAACATGAAAAGGTATACCCAAATTACAGGAAGTTGATGCAAAATTTAAAATATTTAATATTATTTTCTTCTTTACATAATAAACCAATTGTCAGATACCAATTTTTTCCACAAAAATGCAGCTTTAGCACAAAAAGAAAAAATACGAATATTTCAACATCCGTGCGTACCCCAATATCACTCAAAACCAATTTTCCTAAAGAATATCTCCAAATCTGAAAAGATATTTGTGTTAAAATTCAAATATGTGATAGCCAACTTTGTTTTAACCAACTTTTTAGCCAACTTTTGTTGTTATTGATTTACATCCATGAAAAAGATAGGTCACCATGTTTGTTTTCGCGCTACTGCTCGCTAAAGTACGCATCTGTGCGTTAACACAGATGATGGCCGGAAGTGTTAAGCAATATATTGAGTTGAGTCTAAATTTCTTTGCAAAATGCACAAAGCAAGTACGAAACGATAATTCGATGATCAGAGACGCTACCTTTTTCAGAAATCTTCTTTTTCTATTTCTATTTTATTTCGGTCGGATCAAAGGTAACTAGATGAAAGCGAAACACCTGCTGTACAAGGCATCATACTGGGAATCCTTGTAAGAACGTGCTCGTCCAGCTAGTGGCCTAAGCTCATTTGGACCGTGTATGGTGTTTATTAGTTCCCCAACAGTATTTTCAATTTATTAACGGATGCACTAAATGACTCCAATATATGAGTCATATTCATACTGACAGTTGGTCAATACTTGTCAAGCCTGTCTGCCACTCACTGATTGCGTAATGTGAGCCTCAAGTAATTTAGAGAAGAAATGAAAAACATTTGTTGCTATATATGATGGTGATGATAATAATAATTATGATGATGATAATAATAATAATAATCATCATCATCATCATCATCATCTTTATTTAATGAGGGTAACATACTTAACCTTACAGTTATCTAACTTATGGCCCTAAAAGAAAAAACTAAGAACTAAGTAAATACAATAGATTAATAATTGAACAAAAGAAAATACACGTTACAATACTTAGAAATTGAAAAAACCTATTTACCATTATTAAATTACTAGTAATGATGATGATGATGATAATAATAATAATAATATAGTATATAGCACATCCCGAATCCCTTATAGTTATTCTTGTTGTTGATGATGATTATGGAGATGAAGATGATAATGATGATTATGGAGATGAAGATGATAATGATGATTATGGAGATGAAGATGATAATGATGATTATGGAGATGAAGATGATAATGATGATGGTGATGGTGATGGTGATGGTGATGGTGGTGGTGATGGTGATGGTGATGGTGATGATGATGGTCATGGTGTTTGTGATGATGGTCATGGTGATAATGATGATGATGATGATGGTCATGGTCATGGTCATGGTCATGGTGATGATGATGATTATGGTGATGGTGATGATGATGACGACGACGACTAAAGGTGAGGATATTTTAACGATGATGCTCTGTCGTTGCTGCTGTTTTCTGGCGTTGATGCTTTGTTCGTGTTTCTTATGTTTTTCAAAAAACATCGGTTGTCTATTTGTAAGATACTCTTTTAGAAATTATAATGCCTAGATAAAAATTCCTTTCGATAGTAAATAGTACTACTAACAAGATATTATTAGTACAACATAAAAAATACTTCGCGTCTGATCTACTTGTGTGTTATATCCAGACAAATCAATTGTCACTGCGCTGAGTTGCGCCAGATGTTTCAAGAAAATTGCGTGTAAAAAAAAGTGCGCTCCTATTGAGTATCTGAAAATACTTTCTGGTCGATAGATAATAACATTTATAACGTTATAAGAAAGAAAATAACAATAGACACATATCAGCCTTTTATAAATTTAGATGAAATAATTCTGGCGCAGTAAAGATAGAGGATATTACATGGGTGCGCGAAGATACGAATTTTATCTTCGAGTGTTGATGATATCTCTGACGAGTGAGCGCAGCGAACGAGTGAGAGATATTCAACACGAGAAGATAAAATTCGTATCTCCAAGCGACCATGTAATGTTCTGTTTATTTTATAAATATCGATGAAATATCCAGGATCAGGGAAGAATTTTAAGGCCATTTCTGATTGGTTGATACAAGGGTAGTCATGGTAACGGTGATATCTTCACATGTGAAGGATAAAAATGATATCTTCACTGTGTACGAAGGTTTAAAAACAGGAGAAATCCTGGTATTTCATTGATATCTATATAATAAAAGCAAATATTGTACGAAATAAAAGGCTTGGGCTTTTAGTCACTAACAGAGGAACTGAGTTTAAGAGACAGCTTGACTTTAAACTAATTGACCGATTGGCCCCTAGCCATCACGTGGTATAAATTGTAAAAAAGTTCGGACATTGTTGTCTGACTGCCGTGCAAGTGTATTAAACTTTTGAACAAATTATCGAAATTATCAATTTCTCTCTAAATGTAGCCAAAATCTTGTTATTTAAACCTAATTCAAAATGCAGTTGCTGTTTTTAAGGAGAAAACCTAATCAACACATGTTTAAATTTTGTTCAAAAGTCAGTACATTCGTACGGCAGTCAGACAACAATGTCCGACCATTTTTGAGACCGTAACACAATGTAGCACAAATTCATACTTTTGCCCTAAGAAACATGTCGTTCACGCTCAGACCCCCTCCAACGTCCCTACAAAGAATGTTTACTTACCATTTGGAGTTTGGACTAAATTTGCATAGCAAAAATTGCAACTTTCAAAGAAAATTCTATCCAAACTTACAGCTATTCGAGCGAAAACACACTTCTAGGTCGGCCATCTTGTTTTCTGACCAAAAAGGGACTGGGAACGTAAAGGGTGACCGCTTGTCTGACCGCTTGTTAACCGGTCTTTCACCACAGGAAGCCCGCGCGAACGACAGAAAAAGCTTGATATGACACCATGTTCTGGCTAGGGACCAATCGGTGAATTATTTCGGTAACATAAGCTTGCTTGTAAATTCAATTTTAGTTTGAAAAACAAATTCCTCAACTTTGATAAAAAGCCGTCAACCGTCAATCATATTAGTTTTAGTGACGTCATTAGGTCAGTGGATGGAGATCTCAGAAGAACGTTAATGTGCACGTCTTACCCGATGGTACTATCCATTTTGTCACAGAAACATCGAAGCCATGTAAGGGAACAGTCATTTTTTTACAGAGGGGAGGGGAGCTGGTGCATAAAAGGGGTTTGGTGCCCAAACTTTTGTACAAACTCATGTTTGTATAAATATATATATGGGGGGGGGGTCAGTATAAATTGTGTTATAGCCCTAAATTTAACTAAAAACAGAAACTAGAGAAGGTTAATTAAAACTTTTGTGGCTAGAAAAGTCCCTAGAAAACTGTTCACTTACTGATCCGAAGGTGCATTCATTATTGGCTGAGGGGGGAGGGGAGCCGGTGAAATTCAGGGGGGATCTAAAAAATTTTTGTATCAGTTAAGGGGGGATTTCACTTTTTTGGTCATTGAGGTGGGGATGCAAAATTTTATTAAAGCCTAACCTATGGGGATACATGATTTTTTCTTATTACAAGGGGATCTTAAAAGTTTTCTAGTATATAAGAATTTCACCTGCCACCCCCCCACCCCCCCCTAGCCATACATAATGAATGCAACCCAAGAAAGAAAAACAGAAATATCCCTACTAGCCAAACCCTTCCCTCAATCCCTCCGGTGAAAAGAATTTTAATCTCCCAGATCAGTAGTGGATGACGTCTGCAACCTGTCACCTATCAGTTCGTAAATGCTGGTACGCATGGTACGCATATTTCAATGTAAGAATAGTTTGTTGGCATCTTGCCTGCTCCGAGCGAGAGATTGGCGACATGAAGTTCGAGATAATTATTTTCTTAGTTAGTATAAAGTTGTTTGCACGTCACCAAATAATATGATGATGAATTATGGGTCTTTCAGTAAAGTAAACTTGATTTTCTTACAGTAAGGAAAATAGAAAAATTTGCAACTACTTCTTACATAAGCATATTGGATTTATGGTCGTATTCGAAGAAAATTGCGCGCGAAAATCGTCGAAGGTGATTGCCAGATAAAATTGATATCCTTATCAATAAAAGTTTTATTCGCATTTATAATTTGCTATAATTACTCGTTTGATAATAACAGGCCTTCCCCGAATTCACTAGAATGATAAATTATTTTTGAAATTGCTGAATTCTCCCTCGTTCAGTGTGTTTTGAGTTGATATTTTGTCATATTTGTCTTGACATCAAGAGAAATATTCTGACAATAAAAATATGTCATTCGCTACTATACTACTCGAATTCATTATTCAGCAAAACTTTTCATTAATATACGAAGCATAAAAGGCTTGGATTAAAAATAAATTACCAGAAGAAAACCAAAAATATACTTACTTGGGAATAGAGTTCGAATGCTCGCTATGGCAAAGCATCGAAAAAGGCACTCTTTTCTAATCATCCTTCTTGGTTGTGACTTGAATTCATTGACCTGAACACTGCTGGAAGTTAAGAAATAATTTCAGCTGTGTTTTGATAACAAGGTATTCAATAACAGCACGATTTTTGGCACATCTTATAAACACGTCCCTTAGCTAATTGCATGCCTCTGTGATTTTTAGCTCAGTAGCCGCTGACCGGCAAAACACTTCAACCACAGGAAGGCCAAGCATGATTTTTGTGCTTCTGGCATTAGTAGACCTCTTTACCTTCGTTGTTTGTTTACCCATTTCAGACCACGTGATGTCACTATCACTATGTTGATAGGTTAACATTTTAATGATAAAAGAACAATTCCCAAGAGAATGCCACGTGATTTGAAATGGAACTGCTTTGCGAATTGCTGCAAGGTGTCTATTTAACAATTAGACCTCGAATGGTGAATGGACTACGAGTCACTAGCCCGTGAGGCTGAAGGCCGAATGAGCTATTCGACTCGTAGTCCATGAGGCCGAGAGGTCTAATTGTTTTAGTTTTCTTTTGTTTTATTTTCTTTAATTAAGTTGTTTTGGTTTTCAAAAACCGGCATTTTTTGCTTCTAGTAGGCTATCACGAATAGACCTCTAGTAGAGTAGCCAATCAGAGTGCAGAATTGGTGATAGACCGTTAGCAGGTTAACACTAATGTAGATTGTCACGCTTGCTAGCCAACATTAGTTACTTCCACGCAGATGTGTGCAGTATATGCCTTGACTTTTTGTTTTGTTTGATTGTTGGTGTGTCTGTCTCTTTGTCTGAAAGTTAAGCACATTAGCGGGCTAATCCAAAGTAATATTCTCCCGTTCGGCCCTCCCACTCAGTCAATAAGTACATAAGAATGGCTTTCCAATTAAGAAACTGCTTTTAGAACGATTCTTTTCTAATTGGTATTAAAACCAATATTTTTTTGGAGGAAAAAGAGAAAGTACGTCTCGAACGAAAATGGCACTTTTTGCCGCTTTCGAGGGTCGAAATGAAACAGATAAAGTCGCATTTCGCTGCGAAAAATAAATGAATGTTTTTTAAAAAACTGAGAGAATGCTCATCTCTAAGATTTCTTTAAGTATGTGTAATAAAAAAGGGGGGTCACCATTCTATTTTGAGAGATATTTAATAGCGGAGCTCCCGCGAAGGCCCGCGCGAGCGGTGCCCCATACTTAAGAAATGGTAACCGGCTCCGCCTCGAGCAACTCTTACGCTACCATCGTGCTATCCCAACTATCCGCGTGCATGCAGAACTAGATTTACGCACGCTAAACATTGACCATTCCTTTATTAAAGTATGAACAGATTCACTTACTTTGGAAAATATCTTGTAGTTTTGTCGTAAAGTTAACTAGTATTTTCGCTTGTATTCATTGAAGTTTTCAGCCAAGCACGAATCCACATCTTTTTTACATCTTGACCAAAGCTTAGCAATATTCTAGCTCCTCACTTTACTTTATATACGAAATGGTAAAAATTAGGCAGGTATAACTAAATAAAAAGGTGTTTTTTCCTTCAAAACCACATACCACGAGGTTCAAACCGACGTTCAAACCCCCGGGGTGGGGGGACTCCCTTATAAAAGGGGGCGGAGGTCCTCGTCGTCCCTTTTAGGGTTTGAAATCAGTGTTTTGGTCCCGCTTAGGGTGATAATGACGTGAAGGTCCAGCTGAGTTTTGTGATCTCTTTTAGGATATAAGATCAACAATAATGCTTTTTTTCAAAGATAGATTTTATTTCAATCCCCTTTCCCGATTGTGTCACTTATCAATAAAAGAAAAACAGAACCAAAATGATACGCTATTCATTGGTCCCTCTTAGGGATGAAATTTCATCACTGCCATGCCCATCACTGGCTAAAAATAAAGGTCCCTTTTAGGGGTCATTTTCAGAATTTCCGACGAGGACCCCCGCCGCCTTTTATAAGGGAGTCCCCCCCCCCCCCCCAATCCAGCTTGATTTTCATTCGTTCCCTTGACATACTTGACTACCGACAAAAGCAGTGCAATAGCTTCCTAGGGCCGCGGGTAAAACCATCCAAAATATGATTTAAAATTCTTTCTTATCTTATTATTATAACATTATTATTATTATTATTATTATTATTATTGTTATTATTATTGTTGTTGTTGTTATTTACATTTTGGTTCGGAATTTCTTAATTGAATTTCACTCGAAAAAAAAAAAAAGTTACTCGAATTCAAAGTGGAATTCGTCAAAGAATATCTGTCGGAATTTTCCATGCATTGCATCAATTCAGTCAAGTAGATAAAAATGAACTGGGAGCTCAAGGTCTCAACAATTTACTTACCTTGACATATGGCCCGCGGAAACTTTTCAAAACACGCCTTATCCGTTGTTTTTCTCTGTTTTGAGTCTTGAAGGCTCTAAATGTTCTGTTTTATATAATTTTTCCACTTCATGATTTTTACGTATTTTTAAATAATATTCTCGATGAAAACTTGATTGAAAACTTGAAACTCGCAAGTCAGCTTGTCTCGTTCGTTCGTTCGTTCGTTCGTTCGTTCGTTCGTTCGTTCGTTCGTTCGTTCGTTCGTTCGTTCGTTCGTTCGTT
>WUAP02200884.1:0-21165 GCA_015163945.2 Stichodactyla helianthus | reverse complement strand
TTTTTACAGCCATACAAAACCTGTTACTAATGAGGTGGAGCAGGTTGTAGTTTTCCTCTTCAAGAAACAACAATGAATATGGCTGCTTTTCTACGATAAATGTTCATGGTGCCTCTGCTACAATATGTTTTGGGCTTTCTTTCTTAACCAGAACAAAATAGCTAGCTCTTTGGAAAGCAAGAAAAGAAACAGGACAGACTTTAATACAAAAATACAGAAAATGAAAGATTTTAGAAATCCAAGGTAAAGTTACCATGAAGTACATGTACTTTAAATATCAGCTCCTTAGAAATGATCCACACTTATTTTGGTGATGAAATCACTGCCAGACTGTTACATAAGAGCAGAAAGGAATTGGTTCTGTCTACTTCACAGCCATTGCCATTGATTGCATCTACCTGAGTGTAAACATTCATGACAGAAACATGTTCTGTCAAATGCCATTTCTCATGCCTCTCAAAGTCATTTCTCTAAATAACTTCTCAATTCAGCAAGTTTTGAGACTTGATTTTGCATATTTTTTGAGAGTGCTACTCCATGCTGAGGTTTTTCCATATATATTGTTTGGAAAATTTGTAGAACTGGGAAAATAGGGTGGGAGTAGAAACTTTGGAGTTTGATGGTCAAACATTGGAGTTTGGTGGCTAAAACTTTAGAGTTTAATGGTGTGACAGAACATGTTTTTGACACAACTGTTCACGGGTAGATGCATAACTAGTGGTATAAGTGTCATCAAATTCCCTTCCCACTGATTGTTTTAACACTTAAAGAGTAACACTGTAAATGGATCATATAATAATTATAATAACATCTGTCTTTATCGATACTGATTAAAATATAAATCGATATTTACAGTACAAATGTATAAAATATAATTAAAAGTAATAAATTGAAGAAATCCAGAGAGCTAAGTTATGATGGAAAATTAATCTATTTACAAAAGCTTGCTTATAGCACTCTGTATTTACCTTAGGATACTGGCATGTTCTATTTCTCAGTCTCAATGACGAATCTTTTATCTTGGGCAGAAGTTTGAAAATGGGATGATTATCATTCATATTTTTAATGCTATAAAAAATGGAGAAATCTGATTTCTTTAAAAGATCAAAAATACACAAAGGCTGGGATGTGTATTTCCTTTTGTTGCACCTAGTTAAAAAAATTTGGACTATAGAAAGGTCTGGAGTCGCCACCCCATATATACAGAGATACCATAAAAAATTTTAGGGAGTATAATACTATTATTATAAATAATCTATTTTACTTTGACTGTAACCTTCCTGTCTGAGACTTTGTAAGATGTACAAAGACCTGTTTGTCTCTACTAGTTTAGATTTATGAAAGTAGATCATAGTGATATATGTCAGTAGATTCAGATGATTTGCCTTTAAAGTGACATTCATCTGGAATTTAGGTCATCAACAACTCCAGGTTTCAAAATAATACAGCAATTTTAATAGGTCTGCCAGCAATTTGTTGAACAAAAATAGATTTAAAAATTAGTTAAATTTAATACAACATAACTAATTCAAAAGGTTGTAGTAGGAGAAAGAAACTGAAAATCCTAATGACTGTAAAGACATTTTTTTATTTTAAACCTGTTCAGTTTATCAGACATGTTTTGAGGTAACTCACCTCATCGTCAGTGTGTTAAGCTAATGGATATCTAAAGCTATTTATAAGTTATGATAACAATCTACGTGCGTTGGAATGTTCTAAATTCGTATGTGCAAGATGTAATGCTTGCTATATTGGGGAAACCTGTCGTCATCTGAAGACACGCATCCATGAACATCTCTCAGGGGGACAAGAATTTATACATTTTCAAACATCTAAAAGCTTCAACAGGATGCCATGAGGCTTGTTCTAGTGAATGTTTCACCATAATTGATTTAGGAACAACAGAATACATGTTGAAACTAAAAGAAGCCATGATATTAAATGGGAAAACCTATCTTAAACCAACAAGTCACTCATTTGAACCTGACCTTAAGTATCTAAAGATAGTACATAGAACATTCCAATGCACATAGATTGTTATCATAACTTATAAATATACCTTCAGGTCTTCTCAAATAAGGACTTTAAACCGTAAGCCCTGTCTCCCATCCCTTCCTTAACCTGTAAAAGGGGTTGACATTAAAGAACCTGTTATGCTATTCATATAAGAGTAGGGGATTCAGTGTCTCCTGGTTCAACAGTCTGGTCTTGGAGGCATACGCTAGTTACATTACTTCTGATTGTAAACTGCATGGCAGCAATGTACACTGTAATAGAAGTCTGTAAAAGTCCTCAAAAAAATATCAATGTAAAACCAACACATATGTTGTCAGTTCCTGTTTTTCCCTCATGATGAGGGGAGACTATTTATTTATTTTATTTTAATTCACATTTAGTACTTAATTAAAACAGCCTTTGGAAAAATCAAGGCTTGAGAAAGACACTGAAAATTGTAATAGTAATAGTAATAATACTAAATATACTAGCTAATAGTATTTTTTTCCAATCTGAGAGGAAACTATAGTTGTAGTACCAAATCATGTAATGTTTGTAATGTTTTGAAATGTTTGTAATGTTTTAAAATGCATTTAGCTTTGGTCCAGATCTATTAAAACTTAATATTTTCATTTTTTTTTCAGTATTTATGAAAAGCTAGTATCATACCTTAAAATACAAGAAAATGGGACAAACTACCCTAAAGTGAGTAGACATTGTAAGGCTTTTGGTAGTCCTTTGAAGAAACGTTATGAAACCAATGCTATAAAATGATTTTCACTCTTTTTTCAGGATTTATATGATCCAGATGCATGGGCAAAAGAGCCAAACTATGAGATATTAGGTAAAAAAATCGAATTGTGTGAAGCAGTCTTTGCGTTATTGTATGAGTGGGAAAGCATGTATGGTACTGACTTACAGTACGTTCATGATAGGGTATGCAATAACATTAAAATGGCTTTACAGTGCATTTCACATAACTTTTGACAAGTGAGTTCTGTAGTTTGTTCAGAAGTTCCTAAGCTCAAGTTGTACTTTGGAAGTTCACAACGAACTATGTTGGTGAACTTCAAATGTATTTTCCACAGAAGTTTGATCATTTGTTATCAACTTCAAGATTTAGACTGAATGAGATGCTCCATCAAAGAAGGGTAGTGCTTTGCCTAAGGATGGCATCAAGGAGAAAAACAAGTACAATTTGCAAACAAGACTGAATATCTAACAAATTCTTGAACTTCTGCAGCAAGTAAGTTTGAAGTTCGTCAATGAAGTTTGTTGTGAACTTTCAAAGTACAACTTGAACTTCAGATCAAAAATTATGTGCAACACACAGTAAGATGGCTTTAAATTAAAAAAGCTTGAGTGGGAGACATTGGTACTGACTTACAGCAGGTACATGATATTTTGTGCAATAACATTCATTAAAAAAAGTATCATACCTTTAAATGTCAGACATTTGTATTTTGTCAATAATTATTAATTTTTATTATGTCTGTTGAACAGCAAAGCAGCAAAAAGAAGCATATGAGAAAAAAGAAAAGGAAAAAGCCAAAAGAACACAAGTATGAGGGAGAGAAAAGTTACCATTTCTTCAAAATCTTGTCTAGTTATTTTGAATTGTCCTTTCAAATCTTAATTTTTCAACAGATTCAGTTTTTGTCTGGAACTAAAAAAGTCACAACGGAAATAACCACAGCATCAGGTAGAGTCTGAAAGGAAATTAAAATATTAATAGAGGGGAGTTAAGCATCATGTTTTTTCTCACGTAAACTTCAATAACACATTTTCCTACATATTCCTTTTGCCATGTAAACATTTTCCTTCAGAAGACAAAGTTTCTTGATTTTTTTCCTACTACTTGGCAATTTTTTCCATTCTTTTTGGCAATCCAACTAATTTTGTGCCTGTCAACTGTTGTTTCATGTTTGCTGTAATGACATGCTTAAGCTCTCTATTGCTTAAGATCTCTATTGAAAATAATGATTTTTTAAACATATTTAGAATACTGTCAGTTCTCTGACTGATATGTCCAAAACAGAATGCTATATGAAAAGACTGAAACCAGAATTATACAAGTGTGAAGTGTAAAATGTCAGTAATCATTAAATGTTTTCTAAAATATATCCTCAAACCACTTTAGTCTCTTCTTTATTGTGTTTTCAAATGATATTCTTTTTAATTTTAGTTGAAGAAGCAAAGAAAAGGAAATCCAAGTGGGATATTGGTGTTAGTACCACTTCAGCACCAGTCATGACCAACCCCGTGCTAGCTAAAGCTATAAGCGATGCCACAGCATCTGCTGTCAAGAAGGCAAAATCGTGACCAACACCTTGAACATAGAGTTAGTTCAACAAACGTCATACTAGCTTTTCAGTGGCAGAGGGTTTTTGTAAACCTGTGAAAAAAAGAAAGTTAATCATGAAACACATTGAAATGAAAACAGGCAAATCCCCATGGAATAAACTGTGTTTTTCAACAAGTATGATTTTTTCCTGAGTTTATGGCTGTTTTTTCTTTCATGCATTACTGTTAAAAAAAGAAACACTGCTCAAGGGAAAACAACTGAAATAAAAAATTGTTTGCACAAACCAAAGTCACTACATTAGGCTAGTATATTAGAGTTCCAGTGATATAATGCTACAATTATTTGTATACTGATGTTACTAATTTTGGTTTCATAGGCTTCTTGAAAGTCACTCTAATTCCCTTGATTTCATTACGCTTCTCTTCTGATATTAATGTTTGAGTCAATCTGTTAGCTTTCAGTTTCATACCAATAGCTTAATTACTGAATGTGTTCCATATGTTGAAAGCAATTTTGGGATTGTCTCAGTTGGCTTACCCCTCAGTGCTGTTGCCAGAGATTTGATTCATGCCATAGTATATGTAATACTACTGTAATTTCACTCATCTGTAAATAACTTGCATAGCAATGACCCTGCCATGTTTATTTTTCTATTATTAGGAAAAGGATAAGTAGTTTAATGCACTACAGTAACGGCACTTTACCTACGAAATAATTATTACTCTAATAGAAGGAAGCAGACACTAATTCCAGGCTTTTTTGTGCCCATTTGTCTATCAGACTTGAACTACTTAGTTTCTGTTTCATGGGTTAAGTGCCATAACTCCATTGGATGAAGTCCCCTGAAATGTCAAAAATCCAAAGGTGTCATTAAAATCAATTCACAGAATTTTCACATATTTTCATCCAGTAGTTACCAGCTTTGTCTGGAAGAGAGCCATGTTTACGCAAACAATTCCCATTATGAGAAATAGCTCACAAAATCTCATTTACCTACTGTAAATAAAACACTTTTCTATTTAATCATATGGGTGGGTATAAATAAATGAATTCTACTTTTAAATACTAAGAAAAATGGTAGTTAAATTATATTGCATATGTCTGTAGATTTAATAATAATGTTTACTTTCTTTACCATTACCCTGCTAGCAGAATTCTTTTTCTACCCTCAGCTATAAAGGGGGTGGGGGGATGGCCTCTGCTCACAGGGTATGTTACTGTCAAATTAAAAGGCAAACTTCAAATTAGGGTTTCTGTTTAGCTCCAGTTAGTCAAAACAAAATATACATATGTCCTGGACCTAGAATAATAGACTTGTGCTTCAATTAATTCACCAGGCCTATACGCTTACATCTTTATCATCCTTCTCATTCTGATGAGGACTGCCACAGGTGTAGTCGAAATGTCATGTTGTTTAAACATTCACGCATGAAATCTGTAAAGCCTTTTCCATTTCATACATGTGTCATGCATCAAAAGCTAATAATAGCATAGTTAAATGCCAATAGAGTGATTGCAATGAACCCGTGAAACAAAATTTAATAGTCAGTGACTAAGAGTCAAATCCCAACAAAAGAAAACAATACAATTAGTGTCTGTTACAATCCAAGGACATGAAGCGTGCCCCTCTAGATTCCATTAATGATTTCATTATTCGAATATTGGGTTCAAACCGAATAAGACTCCCGACTTCAAAATTGATTCGCTACTCGAATTTTGATCGGAAATCACACGCAAACTTCATACTAGCCTTTCTGTGGAGTTTTCCTACCTATTTATGGCACTCGTTGAAGAATCAAATCAAAATGCGAGTAGAAAATAGATTTTGAAAGTTTGGAGTCTTCGGTTTTGTAAATGAAAACTCAGAGCGAATAATGAAATCATTAATGGAGTCGAGGGGCACGCTTCATGTCCTTTGACTGTAACCTCTATTAAACTAATAACTATTTCATGGTTTACTGCAATATCTCTAAAGGGTAGATAAGGTGTAAGACCACTGTGGGAGAGGCTTCACTTGTGTCCTTTTGCTCTTTGCAATACTGTGGATGGAGTGCAATTAGTCGTACAGTTGAATATTTAAATAAATACATCTAATTTTAGAGAACTAGTTTAAGTGATCCTCATCACTGTATTTCAAAATCCTCGTGGAAATTGAAATGCCTCAGCTGCGTCTCAGCATTTGAAATTTCGCTCATATTTTGAAGCCCTAATAGAATACGCCTACTCATATTTGAAACAATACTTTTGGAATTGTGGCTCATCAAACTTCTTAGTACAACATTGAGAAAATTATGTAATGCTGGATGTACCAAGATCCACTGGAGCCAATAGAGGATGCAGATTTGGTATTACTGTGATAACCCGAGGCACAGCAAGGCTCGTCAAAATTCTAGAAAACAGCACAGTCGCAGCAAGGCAAGCTTAATTACGGCACTGATTGTGTTGTGAGCTTTTCACAGACATACCACGAGAAAAATGAGCTCATTTTCTCTTAGTCATACGAAATCGATCTGCTACACTTTGGACTGTTTGTGGGCTACCTTTTTCGCAGTGGCCGAGAAATTGAACAAAGTCTGGGTACTACTCATTCCCAGTTCTAGTGTACGTCTAACGTCCAAGATGGCGGAAAAATCTGACTGGAAAACAAAAATGAGAAAACATTTGGGAAAACCACTTCAAAAACATTATAATAGCTTAATGCTAGACATCATATTAATTTGTATAGGACTCAAGCCATCTCTGCTCTTTGATTACTGGTGTATCGATCCCGTTAAAGTTGCCAAATTACTCCAAGACCTTCATAAAAGTGGTTTTACTCCAGTTTGTCTAGACGTCGTTGTTCTTGGACAAGACTTGTTTATAACGGAAATAAATGGCCTGTTGAAAATCCTCAAGGAAAATATGAACACCAAGAACTTTTCTCTGATAGACGTTTCCAGTCATCTTGAGAAACCAAGACAAGTTGCTGAAGAAACAAAATTAGAAATTTTCAAGCATTTCGATGGCTTGTTGAGACAACTGGACGAGAAGTTCCATGTTCCTGGGATTCCAGAAAACCACTTTTATAACGTTGACGTCCAACAAGGATGGAATCTTTCCACGATTTTTGGGTTTCTATTAAGTTATCCTGTGATTTACTGGTTTGACAGTAAAGAACACAGCAATTGTTTGTCACTTGTACACCTTTATTTATACAGAACTTACGTTAAAATTCCTTTCTACATCAATCCAAGTGTCTCGAAATCTTTCGATGAATTTGCTAGTAAGGTGCTAAAAGAAACGAGTCTTGATGGCTTAAAGTTAGTATTTTCTTTCTCTTTTCCGCAACATTTGAGTTCTGTAGTAGAAGAATATGTTCAAGGTTGGACGAAATATATGAAGAAAAAATCCTTATTTCTAAGCCTTGATGAACAAGTTAGTTTTGACAAAACTTTGATGGTGGAAAAAGAAGTGATATTGTAAAAAAAGAGCTGTAGAAAACAAAACAGATGGTATGGTATTTAATTAGGTCCGTTGCAATGCTTGCAGGGGGTAACTGCCACATAAAAGGGGTGCTTATCAGAAACTTTGAAAATGACTCTAAAAAGGTACCCGAGGTAGATTGCAACAAACTATTTTGACTCCTAAGGGACTCCTTCATTAGGAGGGAGGCAGGTGCATTTTATTTTTACTAAGATGCAAGAGATAATCAGGCTCCACCCTCAATGGATACCAAAAATGCATGCCCACTCCAAAACACTTGCAATTTTTTTTTGATACCCTCCCCTTTCGAGATACAACAATTAAATGGTGACCATACTCTTATTTGCACCCTCTCCCCCCCCAGCTTATTCATGATAAGTCCCTAATAGAGGTGCCAATAAATCAGTGTATTATTTTATTTACTGGCAAATTGTCCACCCTAAAAGTATTTCTTTGAGTGACCATCTTAGATTTTTAACAGCCTAAGCAAGATGAAACAATGATTCTTTACTGGGATTTCTTTGGAATTCTTTTGATGTCCATCTAATATTGTTTTATACTCAAGGGTGACTGAGTAACTAAGTTTTTGTCCGACTCATTGGTGTGTACTGCTCCGTTTTAACATCTCATGCATATTATAGTCATTTAACCCATGAAAAAATAGTAGTAGACTTTAAAGCTATTGTTTACTTTTGTTCTTTATAAACTACTACAAAGTAAATAGTCATCTTTCTTTCACGGGTTAAATAAAACCACTCCAGCTATCAATCATTATGGATGGTTTTCATAAGCTGTTATTGCATCACCTGTGAGTCCAACAGGTTGGGTTCACTGTTTCAAGCCCTGTGGATGCCACAGTGAGTGGAATTTGTCAGAAGTGTTGTTCTCCCTTACCACAAAGGTTTTTCTTCAGGTTCTCCAATTTTCCTCCCTCATAAAAATCAACATGCAAGTTGAGTGTTGTGCTGTAAATATTTAATGTAGCTAAAGTATGTGTGGAGTGAACCTCACGGAAGAGCCGTCCCAGGGAGTGATGGTTGGAAAATATACGTTTGAAATATATGATGGATGAGTCTTTTAATAGCACACTTTCTTACACACTGAAGACAATACGTTCCATCATCAAGCAGTTACAAAAATAGTTCATTAGTTTGGACATGAATGTTAGTACCATAAATCTTCTTGACTACCTGTTTGTATCATTAATTAGGGAAGAAGGTGCAAATAAGGGGAGGGTAATTTTTATGTACCTCAAAAGGGGAGGGCTATCAAAAATTTTGCAAGTGTTTTGGGTTGGGTGGACATTTTTTGGTATTCATTGATGGAAGGGGCTGATTATTTCTTGCATCTTGCAAGCTTAAGGGGGGGGGGAAAAATTATCATGGAAAAAATGAAATGCACCCCTTCTCCCCCCACTTATTAATGACAAGTTCCGTAGGCCCAGTTCAGACATCAAATTTTGCTGCATCAAATCTAATACAAATTAGTCAAATCTTTTCTTCATCTCACATTGAATTTGGCACTGCAAAAGTTCAATGTCTGAACTGGGCCTTACATCAAAGTCAATGTTACATGGTAAAAACTGTTGTCTACAAATCCCTTTACCTTGTACATTGTCATCCGTCCACAGTATCATCATCTTTGTAATTCAATTCAAGTTAGTATTACAATTTCAGTTTTAATGAACTCTCTAAAATCTACAGAAAACCACATTGGAATGTTAACTAGCTGATTATTACCATACAAATTAGTTGAGATATTATAAACAAAGGCATTCATTTTGAAACTAGAAAATTACATTTTTGGGAATATAGTACAGTGTACACATACTCTAAAATTGACATAAGAATTGATTAGAATGATTTCCTAATGATTTGAAATTTGTTACAATGGTAACAAGACTATGGTATGTGTTTGATGGCAGTTAATTTGCGAAGTGTTTTCATTTTTTAAAGAGTTAGGTATGAGCTTTCCTTAAACATAGGATCAATAAAATGAAACTTAAGGCTCAGACACACAATGTAATGTTGCCTGCAACTGCTTTGCTATAGGGAAACAGGCCACTTCCAAGATATGCTTCGCTTGTCAAGTACAAGGTTTGAGTATGAGGCTCCGTGCTAAATGCTCAGTGATTCGTGACAACTGAAATGAATAAATTTAATTTAGCACAGAGCCTCGTACTGAAACCTTTGTGCGTAACAAGCAAAGCATATCTCAGTAGTGGCCTATTGTACTTTGTTTGTCTACCTGTGCATTTGTTATGCATGACGTCGCCAGCGAGGTTCACAGAAGTAGAAATGAGTTGTACTTTTGCAATGTCACTCAACAGTTTGCACAGGAGGACAAGCACCATTGCAAGAAATGTTACATGTGTTCAAGAATTTAAAATTTGGCATGTCAAAAATGGTACAAAGATCTTCTGTATTTAAATTATTGCTTGTTTGATAGCAACAGACTAACCTACATCAATAGAAGTCTTCAATACCTTTACTGACACAATCCATAAAGAATTTAGAGTGACAAAAATGCAGATTTAGTTAACGAGAGAACATAAAAGATAGAAAAGCCAGATGCAATTTCTCTAACTTTACCCAGACTACTTAAGAACAACTATTACTTCTTGCCGTTCTTGTATATTACATAGTAAGAGGAGATATTAGCCAGTTATTACATTATTAAGTACACATTTACACTTCATTTATCCTATACCTGACAGCCTCAAAAACCCATTACCCACCACATCATACACTACAAAAATAAATATGTAGTTTTTTGGATGGAAACCATGCACATTTTTTCAATCCTAAAATGTTCTTATTTTGTAAGTGATGGGAAAAATTCATCCCTTCTATATTCAGAGAATCAAAGATCTCATTCTCTGAAGACATAGGAGATACTTGAAGTGAGGCTTGCATAAGCTTGGTAAAAGTTTTGGACTGGTGAATCATTTGTTGTGGCGATTTAGAGAATAATACATTTCTTCTTTTTGCTATCTTTTTTTGGAGGTCCACGCTTTTCTTTCTGTAAAAATAAACCAAAAGACAAACATCAACAAAATCAAAATGATGATGAGACAGCCTGGCAACTTCTTTGTGTACCAGAAACTATTGTATTCTTGGTTAGGGTTCTTTGTATTGCAGGGTATTGTTTAGCTTCCTCTTGTTGTTTTCAGCTTTTGTTTCTATTGAAATGCATAATCCATACTCTGGTACTTGAAGAAGGAGGCAACAGCCTTGAAGCTACACACAGCTAACATGGCTTTCTTTATTAAAGTCTGGTTTTCATTTCTTTTGAGACTTCTTGTTGGGTCTGCTCTTCCTTGATTCAAGGGTTTTTGCTGGATTCTCAGGTTTTCCCCCCTCTGCAAAAGCCAACTTACTAAATTCCAATTCATTCTGTGAGTTAGCTGTGCCCTAATCTAGATTAGCCCACATGGATAGAATGTACGGTTTCTGGAAACATTCAATATCAACTTACATCTTTCCTAATCTCTCTGACCAGTGTATAGAAGGCATCATCAACACCTTGTCTTGTTTTGGCTGATGTTTCTTGAAAGGGAATACCATAACTTTTAGCAAGTTCTTGTGCATTGGCTGTACTTACTGTCCTTTGTGGAAGATCACATTTATTTCCTACCACTAGAACAAAAGTAAAGAGCTTGATGAAATGGTCAAGTGGTATTACTCATCATGTATCTGCAATCATGCTTTAGGTTTTTGACACTCCACACACACACACACACAAGGGGTAACAGTGCACAATCTGCACTGTATGGTAAGTGGGCTGTAACTCTGTCGACCCCTGACTGTTACCTCACCAACCACTTACTGTTCAGTGCAGATTGTTCACTATAACCATGCACAAGTTACTGGTAATGAAAATACATGAGCATAATTAAGTCTTAGATAAAATATTTCTAAGGTAACAATCTCCCAGTATGGATTGTTTTCAATACTTACAAACCATAGGTACTTCTTCTGCATCTTTAACTCTCTTAATCTGTTAAAACACACACAAAAAAATCTCAATACACATTGTAAAAAAAAAATAAATAAATAAATAGCCCTGAAAAAAAAACACTTAGTCACGGCCAACACATTAATCAAACATTACATTCTATCATTTTCTATACTCATGTATCATGATTTTTAAAATGGAAAGCAGGAAAAAAAGAGGTAATTACTAAAATTAAACACCAAATGCAATTCTTTGGAATGCAAGCATTAATACAGTGTGAAACAAGCACTTTAATGCTACTCCAACCATATTCAACATTTATCAATGGATGGATATAAATCTATATTTTACCTGTTCTCTGTACTGGTTTATATCCTCAAATGATTTTCTATTATTTACAGCAAATACACAAAGGAATCCTTCTCCTGTCCTCATATACTGGTCTCTCATTGCACTAAAAATTAAACAATTCACTTTTTAAAGGGAGCATTCATTTGTATTCTGGGGTGAAGGGGACACAGGTGAGAGGAATTAAGGGGATGGGTCAATTAATTTTTTACCCAGCCCCCTGTTAAAAGATACCAACTTTGCTGGGGAATTTCAAACCTACTTCCTAAGTAAATTCAGTAATTCAGACTTTTTTGCAAATTGTACTTGCTTTTCTCCTTGAAGCCATCCTTAGGCAAAGCACTGCCCTGCTTTGTGGAGAAGCTCAGTCACTGTAAACCTTGAAACTGATCTTAACAAATTACTGAGCTCACATGAGAAGTTCAAATTTCACCAACGAAGTTCTTTGTGAATTTCTGAAGTAGGAATTGAACTTCAGAATTTCTGAATGAACTTCAGAAACCACTTCAGTCAAAAGTTATGTGAAATACACTGTAACCACTCTGTAATGTTTTGAGCTGTAAAACTACCAGTACACATTTATAACAACTTTATTCACAAATACAGATGTTTAAAAAACGCAAAAAGGGTGTTGACAAGGAGGAACTAAATCCCCATATACCAATTTTATACCAGTGAAGAGTCCAATCGTCTGATAGTTATTTTTTATATTTTTTACAAAGTACTGCACCTGTATTCTTCTTGGCCAGCTGTGTCCAATATGTCCTGCAAAGAAAAATTTAAAAAGTGCTAAAAAACGGGGCTTGGCTGGCAAGTCTTTGGCTGGAATTCACATAATAAACCCTTGTAATTTTAAATTCGCTTTAACTTCCCTGGTTTTTATGCTAGAGCACTCAAATTTTGCTTAATTACTAATCTTAGTACACTCTTTCAAATGCTAGGTGTTATGACTCTTGAAGCTAAGTAGCTAGAATTATTCCTTATAAATAGTTTTTTCAGTCTATAGACTGAATCAAATTGACTAAGGGAAAAGTAGAAATGGAAAACAAACAACAATCTTATTATTTTCAATTGTTTACTTCGATATTAGGGGAGATACTGGTAAGAAGTTGGATGTGCATTTATGTACAATTTCAAATGTAAGTCTAAGACACATCATAGAAAAATTAATAAAATTTGTTAAATGCTATGCCATCCTAATGTGAAAACTTCAGCGTATACATATTTTCTGAATTTTAGTAGGAATCAAAACCCATCAATTCTATCAAAACCTGAAACAACCTCTGTGCTGATCTAAGTCAGGGCATGGCTAGCTCACAGATCAAATCAAAATTTAGCATGTTGGGTTTTATGGAGAAAGGAAAACAAAAACAAGTTTGAAGACCATCAATGAACAAGTAACTTCTGTGGGTTGTGAAGTTCATTGGGAAATTCTGAAGTACATTACAAAGTTCACAAGTTAGTTAACAATTAGTCTACTTGTGAAGTTCAAAGCAAGTTGGGAACTTAATGTTTTGAAGTTCGCAAAGAGACTGGCTAATTACCAACTAACCTGCGAACTTATTATACATACTTAGAAATCTCCCAACAAACTTCACAACCTGCATGGGCAAAGTTATGCGAAATATGCAATGTTCTTCCTAGTTTTCAAGAAGCATGACTTCAATGAATTTAATAAACTTTCCAAAAAAAGTTTTCTATGATTCAGAATTAGAAAAAAGATTTTAGTTTCAAGACATACAAAATGGAGGGTACCTTTACTCAAAATGCAAACACTTCACTTTTTTCAACATTTTCTTAAACACAAATTAATGATGTGTGAGAACAGATTCAGACATGATTTTTAAAACCTTTCCAATCCTTTCTAAGTTACCAAGCATTCAATTAAGACATAAAACCATAATTTCAACCAAAGTTGAAAAAAATGTGAAGTATAAGCAGTCAAGTGTCTGCATAGCAATTGTTTAGGGTTTGGTGCAAGGCTTAGGGTCAATATGTTTAACCACAACAACAAAAAAGAGTCAAAATACATAAATTCTTGCCTTAATTAAAGCACTTATAATCCATATTAAATTCAAATAAATATATATTATTAAATTATAACATGCTCTCATTGACCAATTTGCAGTCCATAACTTATGGTACTGACACTTAAATTGCCATACAATTAACATCTTGTTAACCTCACGTGCTCAGTCCATATGTAAGTAAAGGACCTTGGGTTTTTTCCTTTTTTTTTTTCCTTTTTTTTATAACTTAAGGTGATTGGCTCTCACATATTATATCAACAACTCACCAGCAAACATGTTTCTCCATCTATTACAACTTGTTTTCTATACGAGTCTTCTGCAATTGTCCAATAAATGATAACAGAATATTAATATTAATTCAGGTTAATTCAGATAGCTTTTTAACATGGACTAGAAATAATGGAAAGTTATAATGCTTAGAAAGGAGGTTATTTTGAGCAAAAGACCCTTGGAAATAAATTCAGAAAAATTAATTTCTGACCTCGTTGGGATTCGAAACCACAACCTTTGGATTTGTACTACTGATGCTCTACCAGCTGAGCTACAGGTCAGACTAGGAGCAGGCTGGGGTGAAATAGATGGATGGTCGTGGGTTCAAATCCCAGCGAGGTCGGAAATTAATTTTTCCAAATTTATTTCCAAGGGTCTTTCCCCAGAAATAACCTCCTTTCTAAGCACTATAACTTTCCATTATTTCTAGTCCATGTATTTCATAGTGCCACGCTCCACATATTCATAGCTTATAAACAATCAACCTTAGACACTATCAGACAGAGTACATAAAGGCATTAGATTGATTCAATGATTTTGGATATGAGTTTCATAATAGTTTGCATTTAGTTTTTCTACAAATAATTCTAAAAGATTCAAGGAGCTCATTTACCCACAAGAATGAATAAAGCCTTTAAAAAGTAAATAGTAGGTTAGAAAGTCCTAACCACAATGAATATTTTTACAATAGATTTAACCATTAGTGGATTAGATAGACCTTCACTTTACCACCCAAATTAAAACAGAATGAACAGACTCCTTGCAGCAATTCCCAAAGCAGTTCAATTTTAAAGAAAATTCAATAGAATTTGACTCTCCTAAGAATCAAAGACTGTAAATATTCAATTTTTTCCTGGCACTGGTAGGCATTACTTGTGTTCATAAGTCCTTGAGGATGATTCTAATTTAGGATTGAAACCATGCTATCCTTCTTTTCCCTTCAAATTCAACTACTTCTGGAATTGCTGTAAGATTTCTATGACAAGCAAATTGCTGTTCTATAGTAATTGAAGCAATATATGAAACACTGCCATGGCACAGTGATATAAATCTAATGCAAACTGTATGTGAATGTGCAAGACATTTTTTGATAATAAATATGCAAAAATATATACAGTTGTTCCCAAAAACATTGTCTTAGTGAAAAGAGGTTTATACAACAATAAAGTCATTAAGTATTCAATTTCCTCACATGGAATTTTTAATTTGCATGTGATACAAAAGTATGTGACATTTTCTGCACACATGTAATATGGTGCTTGTTTAAATTCCTAGTTCTATGTGTGCAAAAATCAAATATTTAATGAGACATGTGACATTTATTGTCTTATAACCTCTTTTCACATGGACAACAATTTTGGGAATGCCAAAAAGAAGATCACCATGGTTGTCATTACAGGCAAGCAGAAAGCTATTTGAAAGCAATGAGGTTTCTTCATCAATAATTACACATTAAACAAAATATGCCATGGGCACTAGGAGATCCAAATTTTATCTCCACTGTGGCCATGTCTTGAAAGATCTTTTCAACACTTAAAGACAAAACTTGTATCTACATGTGCCCATGTTCTATCATCTGTATAATCTTACATACCAATGGTAGGATCATATTCATCTACAAAACTGAAATTAAAATAAAGATCAATTTTGTTAAAATAGTTTACCAAATTATGTTGGAGTAATCCATTGATCAATTATCTGTTATAGTTCAAGTCTTTTTCATAGCTTATGTACAAATTTATAGTTGTTTGCAGTATCAAAATTTCAAAAATACTTCCATTTCAAGTTCTCTCTTGTTCAGCATTAACCTCAATAGCATGTAATACATGTATATTCCATAGTTTTAGCGACTGTCTATGGGAAGGTATAGAATTCACACATACTGTATTTACTTGAATAAATGCCCCTGGCATTTATTTAAAACTTGTCCTCATAGACCCAACATTTATTCAGTGCCTGGCATTTGAGTAAATACAGTAAATCGACAATACAAATGCTTTGGGTTTTGTTGTTAACTGTAAATATTTAATACACACAAACAAAGCCAAGCTATGTGGAGGATATTACTAAGTAAGGAACACAATGGGACAACATTAAACTAAGCACATACTGTAATTTAAACATCATAATCATAATAATATCAAAACATTCAATCTGCAATTCAATTTAATTCAATTTAATCAATGCTGCAAAGCACAGATCCCTTGCAGGCTTGATTAAATGCTTGATGTTGAGGTTTTCCCATATTGGATACATTAAAACTAATAATGCTTATAAAACTATGCATTATGGAGAGTTGTGATTAATGTTTACTATACAAATTCAGTAGTAAGAACCTGTCTTGGCCTCTGAAATGATCATAAACACAATAGGCTAATAGAAATTAAAGGTATATAATTGAAATAATCCAGCAAAATTCAATAGAGACTAGGGAAAACTAGTTTAGACTGCGTCGGTGTCTTAAGTAAAACAGTTGATAGATGATAAGTTGAAACACCGTATGAATAGGTGGTTCTAGAACTGATGTTTCGAACGTTAGTCCTTCGTTGGAGTTGAAATGATTATTTCAACTCTGACGAAGGACTAACGTCCGAAACGTCAGTTCTACAACCACCTATTCATATGGTGTTTCAGCTTATCTAACAACAGAAAAATTCAAGTTAATATGAAACTGCAAAATTAACTTTGCCAGACATTGTTTTCATCAAAGTATTCTATCACAATTAAAATTAAATTAAAAGTTTTCGAAATGTCCTTATCTAGTGTATTTATTACAAAAAAGATAAGGGTGGTATTTGTCCCCTCACAAAATGTAAACAAGATGAATCAAAGTACAAGAGTATTTTTATTACAATGCAAAATAAAGTGGTGAAAAATAGACTCTGTGATACACAAACATTTGCAAAACATTAAATGTAAAGATTATCCTTTGTAGACAATACAATATGTACAGTAACCATTAATGTTACATTAATGTTTTTAGTGAGGTATATATGCATACTCTCAGTTCAAAGAACTGAGTTCTAAAAAATGGGTGTGGCACAAATATATTAAACACAGATCTTTCATCGATAATAGAATAACTGCTATTCTCTGGCAAGACAATACTTAGCTACTGTTACTCTAACCAACAGCTGGAAAACTGGTAACGGACCAAATATGTGGTTGCTATGGTAATATAATTGACCAGCCTAATAGGATTGATGAAACTTGTCAGCGCTACAAAATTTAACAGTCAAGATATGTCAAAATATAATAGCCAAATTACTAGGACACACTGTAGCAAAATTTTAATATAGAGAGAGGAAATATCTATGGGTCTATTTTTTACCTCACCACTCCCAAAACATAGGGGAGGGGAGGGGTGGGTCTATTACACAGCCCTCCTCATACATAGAAGCAAATCAGCTAGAAGATAAAACTAAATTCCCTACCAAATATCAAACTAATTTAACACCTAAGATATAGAAAAGGTACAGAAAAGATTTCGCATACAAGAAGGCAACACCCTGATAATTTAAGCCCTGCCCCTAACTGCACACCAAAACAACAGCCTACAAGCAGCGATTCGCAAGACTCCTGTCCTAAAGCATTATACAACAGGTCTGCAGGAAGTTAGCCCATTCCTAACGGTCTGAGGCATATTAATACACACTGCACAATACTGCATCATAAACGAAAGCAATAGTCTAGCGTAGAACTTTCGACTCTGGCGGTTCGAGGTCGCTGCTCGGTGTAAAATTCGAACACATTCTGGATTTGTTTAGAGAACCGTTTCTTGCTCTTAGTTCGTTTTCTTTGGCATAGGCTTGGAGATGAACTTTATAAAGCCACTTAAATTCTTATTTAGGATTTGTAGAAACTGAATCTGGCGAATTCATAAAGCCCAGTGTTGTTTGTACAACGCCTTTAAGGTTTTATATGCACACACCGAGTTGGTCTGACTCTGGTTTCTCAAAACCGGTAGCTCCAAGTCTTGCAAAACTCAATAACGATTTTGCAAGTTCCTCTTTAAATATATCCTAATACGTGCATCCCAAAGACTCGAAGGATATTTTGGACTCGAGCTGAGGTAAAAATACAATCCAGAGGAAGTTCCTGAAGCAGTGTGAGCGCTATAACGCCGCGACAATATTAATTTTATCAATGGCAAGTCGATCGAACCAACCCCTTTTGCTTACAACCAGGCACAATATTTTCTACAATTTAAAATATTAAAAACTACTGAACACAAAAAAATGCCCCAATACTATACAGAGGAGTGTATAAGCTCTGGATTACAGTACATTAAATACTCACTGGTTTTGGATAAGTTGAATGGTCAGTGCACTTTTTCCCACACCTCCAGCTACGAAGAGACAGAGGGACGAAGAAAAAGACCAAAAAGTCAGTTCCAAATCGTGTTCGATCATCGAATAATCCAGGGTCAAAATCTTCCAGAAAAATCCCTTTAGCAGCCTGAAAAACTCACCTCCCACTACGACCAGTTTATACTCCGTCATGTTGGTGGATCACGGCGTTCCCGTGGAGTTTCAAATTAGTTTCTGAGTCTGACTAGATGTTGATCTGAAAGTAAGGTGGACTCTCCGATCAGAGGAAATACCTCGTATTGTTGAGTAAGGTCGTGGCCTGTTACTAATCCAATGCGCATGGCTTGCCCATGGAACCCGCTTCGACGAACACCTTATATAACCTAGCTAAATTTATCAGCCAATCACAGAGCTTCCTAAACAATAGTAATTGTCTTATTAACCAATCGGAGAGAGTTATTTTTGAATTTCTGGAAGAGGACTGCGGATGATGGAGTGGGACGTGAAGCAACTGAAGTATGAGCAAGTCACGTTCTGAGCATGGTTGAACATGGTTAACAAAAAATAGGTAAAAATTGAATTTCTATGCAAATGTCTTGTAAAATTTAAAGCTTGTCACTTCATTTTATGATTGTCAGCGACCTCAAAACGTCAAATAAATTTCATTATATGATTATTTATCGTTAACGCGATTACTAAATCGACCATAACTTTAAAAAATAAAATAATAATAACAATATAGTAATAATAAAAGATAAGCTTTTTATTCGTTTTCGTAATCCGTTCATGTATATTTTAAATTTACCAAAAAGCAATAAAAAAATTCAATACTTTTAACGTACTTTTCTCAACCTTGTGAAGTTCAAAGTGTGCATTTTTTGATGTCACAGTATTTATACCAAGACGTTTTCTAAATATAGTTGTTTTTCGTCATGATACAGCGGTTGATTATCAGAATCAACAACATGTTACTTCGTAAACGCGATCGCGAGTTCCTCCATGCGGGACTCAACAACTAGGAACCTATTATGCGCACTTGAAAACAATACAAACTAACTTGAACAACTTCAGGCACGAGGAGACTGATTGAAACTGCAAACCAACTCGAAGGTCACATGCTGTGAAAGTTTGCGAACTTTTTAAGTTTGTATTGACCGTGCGTAAAATGAAATGACAAAACCGTACTAGAAGTTCTATTTTTTGGCAGGTTTTTAGACCATATCTTCAAGACCAGAAAGACATTTTCTCGGAATAAAACAATTGTGAGAATACAAATACAATTTTAGGTAGTCTAACCCTTTAAATTTTTTTATAGTCTTTATAATATGCAGAGTGAGGATTGGATTCGAAGTTATCTTATACTTAGAGCAATAAAATTCATTCAAGTAAGTCTTTTTAGTGGCCCTCTTACGTTGTTTTTGTGTTTTTGTAGACAAAATAGCGAAAGTATGCCTCTAAGTTAGACAATAATATTGGTCACGTGATTTCACTATACAAATCATAAATCGAAACATTTTATTTACAATACAAAAAATTGCTTTAACTTAAATCTTTTTTTCCCCATAAAACTATCTGAAGTATCGGTCCGGGGTATAATTCTAGTGAGTATTTTTGAGAGTCACCAACAGACCTTGAACTTCAGCTTTGACGAGGTCTAGAATGACGTCAGAACTCCTTTCAAATTTCGCTGAAATTCAGATTTACGGGTCGAATAAGCACCTTTTGTTATTGTTAGTACTCAACGGTGGCAAAATGCACTTGTACACCGTGACGTCATTTGGACCATGTTCGTATCTGGTGTTAATTTAAGCTAAGAGGGTGGTCTCTTTGATATGAAGGGGTGACTTGTTCAAGGACTAAGCCAGTGTAAACTGAGCCGTTTACGTAGATACCTGCGAAGATTATGTGATTACGCAAAATCCATTGTCATGAGGTATCTGAGTCTTCCTCTCAGCGCGTTATAGCCGTATTTTTGCGGACAGTTTATCTTGTAGGGGAGGGGTAGGAGTCTTAGTTGAATGATCGAAGACCTTTCCTGAATCGAGCGGAGAACTAAGCTCTAGTCGAGTTCGCAAAGCATCTATGCAAAAATCTAGTTGTTGGAGGGACAGCAAGGAAAATACAAGGAAAATAAGGAATATAGACGGGTGTAGGACCAGATGCTCGATTAATAACAGCAGACTTCCTTTTCTTCTTAGTTATTTTTGTTTGTTTGTTTTTCCCTTTTTCCTTTTTCGAAGAAAGAAAGATAATATAGATAAAAAAAGAAAATTTCCGAATTTACCAAGTAGCTATCAGTGGTCACCCATCCGAGTAGTACTGACCCAGCCCAATCGCCTTGACTAACTGTCTTGAAAACGGAACGCATTAGACCATTCGTCTATCGTTTTCAAAAAATTACCACAACAATGCATGCGAAAACAATGCACCACAAAGACTAGGTTATTTTTCTCTTTCAAATCGACGTGAACCGTGGTTAGAGCAAGGG
>WUAP02200773.1:0-21171 GCA_015163945.2 Stichodactyla helianthus | reverse complement strand
GATTTGGTGTTAGTTTGGTTAAAAACTGAAATGCCTATGCTAATGAGCAAAATATTGTAAACAAAGATCCACCTATAGCCCATGGTTTTGATGGATTTGGGGCCATTTCCACACCTTTTGAAAAAATATGAATTGTTCATCCCAATTTTAATTCCAGTCCTTTTGGGCCAAAAAGCATGGACTATAGCCCACAGTTTGGATGGATTTGGGGCCATTTTGACACCTTTTGAAAAAATATGAATTAATCATCCCAATTTTAATTTCAGTCAATTTGGGCTAAAAAGTATGCACTATAGCCCATGGTTTTAATCGATTTGGGGCAATTTTCACATGTTTTGAAAAAATATGAATGATTTATTGTCGTCAAAAATGGGTGATTTTCAACAATTTCGAAGCAAAAAGCATAGACAGTACACTGAATGGCAATATGGTGCCGAAATAGAATTTGTATTGTTTGGGACTAATTAGCCAGTGTTTAAGTGGAAAGACAAAAGTGTTTTGAAATGTACGAGAGGCTAGTGAGTCCAGAACAATATCAAGTCTAATTGGACAGCATTTTGGATTTTGGTCCCTTTTCACAACTTTTGAATATGAATTATTGATGATCAGATAAAAAATAGGTCATTTTGAACTATTTTGAGCCAAAAAGTATTGATAGTCCATGGTTTGGATGGATTTTGGGCCATTTTTGTATGTTCTTCATACCAATAAATTTTTTATGACCAAATGGGATTGGTCATTTTCAACCATTTTGGGCCAAAAAGCATAGACTATAGACCATGGTTTTGATGGTAAAGCATCCACAATTAGTATGAACTATAATAAATGTTTTTTTTAATCAATTTTTGGCCATTTTCCCATTTTTTATAAAGGAAAAAATTTATATCAAAATTTGAAACTTTGGAGTATTTTTTTGCTAAAGTGTGGACTACAGCACATTATTTTTAATCCATTTTGTGATATTTTCATAGCTTTTGTAAAAATATGAGCACTTATTTTTATACTATTAAAAATGTGTGATTTTTAACCAAAAAAATCAACGATGTGATTGGGACCATTTTTACATTTTTGCAAAATGTGAATTTTTATTGACCGTAAAAATTGTATCATTTTAATCCAAAATCCTTAAAAATTGTGATTAAATTAGTTCAAACAAAATACGATAACCTAGGTAAAAAGCTTTCACCTACTTTATTCCTAATTTCTTCACATTGCTTGTAGTATATGGCAGTATGTTTATGTCCGTAACCCTGGCGCCAAATCCACAAATATCCTGCACACGTAAAATACTGTATTTATTTACTCCGTCGCTTAGCAACGTGACGTCTGCGGGTAGTATTCCATGATATGGCACACAAAGGGGAAGATCGTATGTCTTGTTAATGTAAAATTATTGTAAGGAACTATACTTCATAATCGGAAGAATATAACAATAGCTCCCGAAGTGGATCGAAAGAGCTCTATACGGAAAAAATCAAAGTTCTTACGGAGCAGCTGTGTTGTCCTTTCAAACAAACTAAACCTTCATTCAGCTGTGTTATGGCTTCATTTAAAGACGCATAATGACGATCAATGATACTCAGATGGAAAAGTAAGCTTATAGATATGTAGTTTTGCCGTTTACCTTCAAATCCATACCGAATATTTAGGATTTTTTTCTTCTTTTTTTTTCCTTCTTTTTTTTTCCCTGCGTAGCTTCAACACCGTCTCTTCTCAAGAAGAAACGTTGTCCATTGATGGTGAAAACACTGCAGGGCAGTTGCCGCTAGTTGTTCTCCAGCTTCGCGACAGGACTCAAGAAGCTCTTGCGCAGTATGAAGAAGATGATTTCTTTCCTGTAAGTCTTGTCTGGAAACTTTCTGTTGTCTAAAGTCGTCATATTTCGTTAAAAAGTGAGCCTAAAACATCCTTTTTTAACGCAGAACTTCAACTTTTGTTTTGTAATGTCCTTCGCGGCAAATTGGCGTTCCCGCTTTTTTAAGTGGTTTTCTTTTAGGATTTACCTACCCCAGACAAAAGTTATTGATAAAAGAAAGTCATAAAGTCTTACCCTCACATTTAAGAAGCAATAGGATGGAGGATTGAGGAAGATTTGGACTTTTTATAAGAGAATTTTTGTGTCCACGTTTGATGAGCTTGCTCTCAACTTCCATGTCACATATCTCAGTCGTCAATGTTAATATAAACTATCATGACAATAATAAAGCTCACTTTCTATCTCTTTATGTTATACATACAACACCCTTCAAGCTAGATTATATTTTTAGTGTTACTAACTTATATCTATCCAAGACGTCTATTTTTAGTACTTATTTGATAGAAAATACGGAACAAAATGAGTTCTTCTGCTAGACTGTTTTGTTGGGGTGCAATAGTCTATTCCTAAAGCTGGATTATTATAATCCAAAGAGAATTAAATAACTGCTCTTTACTATGAATACAACTTCTTGAATTTTAATGCATTGTTAACACCGAAAAAACAGTGCAAAAAGACCTCGATACTTTCACAAAAACGATCTTTTTTCTTTTAATATTTTACCTCTTAACCAGTGGTAAACATCACTCATTGACACCATTCCTTTTATAGTTTTTGCAAATGTTTATAATAATTTGCACCCATTTTCTTATTTTTAGCTTTCATCTTCAAAGTACCGTTATTGCAAATGGCATGAGTTAGATGAAGTTGATGTTAAGGGTAATATGTTAAGATCCCCTAGAGTTAGGAAAGGTAAGCTAAAATCAATCCCTAAATAGTATATCCTTACCACTTTATAGTAGAGCATGTGTAATTCTAGCCCTCCTCTGCCATCCCTGATAATCTTGCACATGATTATTGCTCAATCCACCTAGTTAGTGATGTTGCCATTGCATGTCCTGGCATTTTCCCCATCTTTTCCAATATTTACCATGTTAATTAATGTGGTACTATATGTTCATATTGTGGCAGCTCCGAAGGGTTACAAAATAGAGACACTGCGTAAAATCCAGCTAGAAGAAGACATGGGGAACTCAGATGATGAGGATGACAGACGGCTATTACATGTTCCAATTAGAAGCAGACCAAAAAGAACTCATAATTACAGAAATAAAATGGAAAACTGGGAGAATGCTGAGGTAAATTTCATAACCATCCAAGTTATATTAAACATACTTAAAAAACATTGTCATAACCAAAAGTAACAAGCCAGATATCAGGACTGAAAACAAACTTCAGTAGTATTAGCTGAGTTTTTGCATGGGCACACATTTGTACTTGGGGAAGCATAGCAGCCTGCCAATTTTGAAAAGACCTAGAATCACTGTGTCTATATGGATGAACTCCTATTTGAAGAATTATTGAAGGCCTTGCAGTCTTGGTTACTTGTTTGCTTTCAGATGCAACAATATTTTTTAACTATATGTACATTACAAGTAAGTTGGTGTTCTGGTAATCATGATATTTCTTTTTTGTGTGTATTTTTTAGACTGTAAATTTATCATTCCAAGACCTGGGACATCCATTCCAGAAGAAAGAGTTCCTTCGTGTTCTCAGGCGACTTATAAGATGTGAGCAGATTCAACTAATAGAAGACTCGCTAACAGATCTCAGCAGTGTATCTCTTCCAAGGTATGTACATTATATTAGGTCTTGGTGATGTACAACTATTTTTAAAAAGTTGAAGTGGTGAACAGTGAATGGCAAATGGTGATTGGCTATTGCACTACCAAAAGGAGCCATGGTACATTATGAATTTCTTCATAATCATACCAACAATGCCTGCACCACTATTTAGGGAAGAGCTTAGATGGATGATGAAGAGATGGATGATTAAAGTTAGAATATATGATTGTAATTGCCTTTCCAAAAAGTCATTTTCTTTTTAATCTTTTTTTTTCTCATTTCCTTACAGATGTAAACAACTATTTTTACAAAGGAATTTCATAAGTGATTTGAAGGTAAAATATATTCTTAAAAAAACATACATTCTCCCACTTTTGCATTTGTGAAACTTACCTTACTGAGTTATATTAGGAAATGTTACGATGTTCCAAGACCTTGAAATGGCTTCCCATTGTTTTCATGCTTTCTGTCCAATCATAATGTAGTAATCAATCGTTATTGATTTTTTTTTAAAAAAATACATCCTTTTTCTTGTTTTAGAAGCTTCCCAGAGTTCCAATGTTAGAACACCTGTCTCTCCAACAAAATAGCATAGAATCTTTAAATGGGCTGGAAATGCTAAATAATACTTTAATAAAATCATTAATGCTAAAAGGAAATCCTGTGGAGTTGATTCCAAACTACAGACAACAGTAAGTGATATATAACACCTCTCATTTATTATAATAATAGAGGATTAAGGACAGAGTTTTTTTGCACTTTTTTATGGCCTGAATGCATAGTATGTGGGGCATAAAAAATGGAAAAAATGAGGTTAACTTAAGTATGGATCAAGCAAGTAAGGCTAATAAGATGTTTATTATTTGGCAAGGTGAACACAAAAAAGGTTGGTGGTCTGTGCCATCAGTTATGGACTGCAAATTGGCCAATGAGAGCTTGTGAAATTACCTTGCAACATAACAAAGAAAATTACCATGGACTAGAAAGTGATGTACTGTAAGAGTATTGACCACTAAATACATATTTTCTTTTGTTTTTGTTTTTTTGCAGAGTGTTCAGAATCCTCCCCAATTTAAAGTTACTCGATGGTACTCCCAAGCTTGAGAGTGACGTTCACAATTCCTTACCAGCAATGGTGACAAAAACCTGCATTGTATCATAGCACAAAAACTTAAAAATTACAACATAATAATTTAAGCTTGGAAATCCTTTACATTGTAATTCAGCTTCCAAGAGAAAAGTTATTAATATGATGTCATAATTACAGTATTCTATTACATCTTTTACACCCTTTAATTTTTCTTATTGCTAAAAGACACAAGATAGGCAGTCATCCTTAACAAATGTTATATTTTTCTTCAAAGAAATAGATTCTTTTGAAAAGAAGAAATAGTTTTGACCACAAACTTGTATGAATTCAATTAGGCTTTAAGAAAGCAAATATTTTATAATTTTAGTTTGTTTGCAAAGATTTCATTGCAGACAAATACTTTTAAAATCAAGAAAGTAAAATATATGTACATACAATATATATATTTATATAAAATGATTAACTTTTGTAAGAATGGTTGGAAACAAGGTGTATAATGTAGATGGTGATTTTACATTCAATCTTGGTCAATTTTAGTGCCAGAATTTGCCAGTAAAATTGCACTGTCTATTATAGCTTTTTTTCATCTTATTACTATTTATTACTATACGTAACTCAATTGTTTTCTAACTTTCCCAGAATTTATACACAGTTTATAATTTCTTCCAATCTGTTTTCTTTACCAACCTTCCCCTACCCTACCCCCATAAAGGTCCAAGTGACTTTGAGCATAATTAACGAAGCGTTTCAAAAACACAACTTTTGAATACATTATTGGAAAGTAAAGAATGAAGGTATTAGCTTGTCCTCTAGATGTTTCCCAATAAACAGGAATTCCTCACAAAATCACCAGTATTTTAATACTTATTAAACCATTCAGAATGAGAACACATTCATTTGTTGATTTATTAAACCCTTACCTTTCCAGTCGATGTACCTAAGGCGATCATCAGTAGGGTTCAGAGGTGGATACCATAGGGGTGTTGTGTCCCTATAGCCCCAGTGATATAAGTCACGGGTCTCATTCAACACCAATCATCATTTTCCTCACTGTGCCATTTCTGGCGCAGGTAAGGATCACCCTAACTGATGATGCTACACGTTTTTACGTCCACGGTACTCACTAAAAGCACGACCCCTGATCCATGTGGGATGCAAAAATGCTCATCAAAAATCGAATGACTTCTTGTGATATAAGTTCCTTAAATGCTTCTTCCAATCAAAGAACATTTTTTAAAACATTTTCTTTTTTCCGACAAAAACATGAGATAGCGAATTAATTCCATGCGCATGCGCAAAGCGTAGCACGGGATTTTCACCAAAACATTAAAAAACCCTACTTTCTATATTCCTAAATCTATAATAAAAGGAAGAATATTGATATGCCGCCAAAAGACTAAAATGAAAGGTATTTTAAAGGTCTTTTTGGAAGAGGAAAAAATTATTTTTCTCTATGGAATGCAACACGTGTAGCGGATCTTTATGTTTTCAAACATTTTTCTAGAATAATTGATTTACTTTTCTCATTCATATCCGTAGCAAATATCTTGATAATATTTGCCAAATGCAATAATTATTTTGATATCACAATGATCACCTTGAGGATTTTTTGGGGGGGAGGAGAGGGGAGAGTTATTTTGCACTCGCTAGTAGACGAAAATTACTTTCGAATAGTAAGAAAAAAAGTTGGAACAACAAACACATCATTTGTAATTCCCTTTATTGCAAAAATAGACTTTGAAAATCCTTTTGAAATAAAGCTGATTTGATCACGTAAAAACTGACAATTAGTGAAGTTGGTCAGCGGTCGTGCATTAGCACACATAGAAAGTACAAATACATGACGTCATATAGTGCTAGAAACGACGTCATAACCATTTGAATTCGTTTCTTGTTTTTCATTTGTTTATTTTTGCAGTCTGGCTTAGGATTGGTTCAATTTAAAATTGATTGTTGTTTCAGCCAATGATAAAGCTTGTTCTAGGTAGCTTCTGCAACCCTTGACTAAGCCTTCAGTATAGTCTTTAACCTTAGTTAAAAATCTCCATTTGTTGTAGGATGATGATGTTAATATAACGCAGAATGGGTTTGTGGGATCACCATTGGATCTAGTAGAATCGACGCGAATGGTTCTTACAAATATGTATCATTTCTTGAGAGTGTAGTGGTCGTTTCCTTGATAGACGCACCCCGCGAGCTCAAGTTCTTGAAACACTGCACACCACAGTTTCGTTTCTAAAACTGGTCGAGGTTTCGATTCGGCATCGGTGATCGATAGTGGCTTCAGTGAAAAGATTTATTCCCAAATACTATCAATGCAGCCTCTTCGTATCTTTGTTTCCATAACAACGCTTCAGCGCGTTCTTTTGCCAACACCTCTGCCATCGCTGCACAGCGTCTCCATAATTTCGCTCGACGTATCGTCCGTTTTGTACCAGTTTTTTCTAAATCGTCTGCCATTTTGAGTTGATAATACTTCGATTCAATTGCATGGTCAATTTCGTTCTGTGTGGGTCAGAAGAGGAAAGAAAAAAGCAGCAGGTTAGAGAAAATTTCATTTCCCAATAATAAAGGATTAAGAAGAAAAAGGGAAGAAAGAAGGAGAGAATGGAAGAAAGGAAGGAGTTAAGAAACTAGAAGAAAGCCTGAAAGAAAGAAAGAAAGAAAGAAAGAAAGAAAGAAAGAAAGAAAACAATTCCACCATCGGTATCGTAAGGATAGAAAGAAGGGCACTTAATCGCCAGTCAGGTTCGAGGAGTCCATACTGCACTTCAACTCTGCAGATATCTCTTATATTTTTATATTTTGGGATTAATTAAACTGATTTAACGCAGGATCAATTCCTGAGGATGTACAGAAATTCTTTTTTCTTTTCTTTTTTCTTTTTTCGTTAAAATTTTTATTTGGCTTGATTATTGATTTTATAGTTTCATATATTAATTATTTCATCGTGATTTCCAGCCTTCTGAATTTCCGCTTTTCTGGTAATTTATGACCAGTAGTCACTAAGAATAAGAGAAGTGAACATACACTTTCGAAATTTCCGTTCAGAGTTTCTGATGGAATGAACGGCAACTCTCAACTCACCTCAATAATAAGACACTCTTCCCGTTCTTTTTCTCTTATTCTCTTGGTGTAAGACGATCGTCTCTCTGCTAACAAAGATGCTGTATCCTTCCCAAAAGTCCTTTTTTCAGTTCTTTGCCTTTCAGCTTCGTAGCCAGAAACAAATATAGAGCTATACTTGTAGTTAAAAAATACTGGAAGACGTTCTTTGACAGCAGTTAGTGTTGGGATAGGTGGGTAAAGCAGTTCAGGGGATCTTGGGCGACGACTGTTTGAAGGCGAAGACGACGATAAAGAAAAGGATATGTCGTCTTTGTAAAAGACTTCATCGTCATCTTCGTCATCGAAAAAGAATCCTGACGGAACTTCTTCCACTGACTCGATATTTACTTGAATACACGACAACTCCTGAAACAGAGAACATGGTTTTAATATATAAACCTACTAATCGAACAAATAAACGGATGTAAACAATTTTAAATTGAGTTGAAATCATTTTTTTTCTTCTCAAAAACCGGCACTTTTTGCTACTAGTAGGCTATCACAAATAGACCTCTACTCTTTCAAGGTCTAACTGTTAAATAGTACCTCATTGTAGAGTGATCCTCTTTATTTCAAAATCAAAGCCAATTAAGCCTTAATCCTGGCGGGAAAATTTTAATTCATGAAAAATGTCCTTTTGGTAGTCAAACATGCCTTGTTATGAGTGGCCGAAAACGCCACGGCAAATTCTGTAGCCGTATCGGAGCTATACCGCAGTTTACTGCAAACGTAAAACGTGTGGTGATTGGATGTGATTTACACGAAAACAATGGGAAGCCATGTCAGCGTTACTGCGCACAGTACTACGTGCTTTAAATCATCCTTGCGTTTCCAACAATAATACGAAAACCGCTCCAAGTCAAGAAGATAAGCTCCAGTTTGAGAGTCTGTGCCGTAATCTTCCTTCACACAAATCGTCACGTGACATTATCATTTGATGCACGTGATTTATATGTCAGAGGAATAAGCAAGTAATTGAACTTCGCCTTACTTTTGCAAGAGAAATAAAGAAAGTAATGAAAGAAAGAAAGAAAGAAAGAAAGAAAGAAAGAAAGAAAGAAAGAAAGAAAGAAAGAAAAGATAAAATATAATATTCACCTTCATTGTTTCACGAGTGTCAGCGGTCATCACATCTTTAGTTGCTCCTACAAAAATAGACAAAATGTTAGGCAGCTGTACTCTACTGCCGTAGCCGTCATTCAGTTTAATGACCTGTTAAACAAGTCTCTTTAAGCTCGCAGATATCATTCTTAATTGAACTAAGAAAATTGTGTCGCTAGCGCGGTCACATCCTGTTAATTTGGTTTATTTTCTGTTAAAATATAAAAAGATGTGCACTACGTCACTTCAAATGGTGGAAATCGGTCAGTTCAGATGATAAAAGTAAAATGTTTTTTCACATGAACTTTTTTCTACATGTTTTGAAGGATTAAACTCGAATATTTTTCTTGTAGCATGTTATACAATCACATTGTAGTACACAAACTGGAAATACATTGATACTGATTGATCTCGCTCGACGCCAGTACCTCACAGATAGCAAGGTGAATCCGGAATTTATGGCTTACTTGATTTTGATTCTTCCATTGGCTGGACGCGAAATGGAGGCAAACGATTTTGCATCTGGATTGTCACAGTTTTTCCATCTTTCTCTTTTTTTAGTAATATCATACATTCACTCAACATTTGACGGTAAATCATTTCTCAAGTAACAGTGCTTACTATTTATGTTGGGGTTAATATAACAGTTTATACAGGAAGATAGGTAAAAAGTGACGTATGATACTTGGAATTCCTAGAAGATTCCGAGTAACGTGATCCCACGTGAAGTGCGTGATCCAGCGTGATGCGGTCCCAAGGTCGTAAGCATAACAGTGCCAACGGTTCAATACACTTGTATTCTGGGTTAATAGCGGTCGTTACGAAGAAATAGAAACTCTAGTTTATAGATATTGCAACAGAGCTTTGGTTGTTAATTCGAATTTCTGAAACAGGGATGAAACCAGAATACTGTGGAACAGATGAAAACATTACCGAAATGCTCGAAACAAATCGATTAATCGTGTTGTCACGGGCGGAGTTGAACTGAGACATGTGGGTGTTCATACGAAAGTCTCAGCTATTGCTGGTAAACTCCGTCAGAATTAAAAATGACCCATTATTTTATTAGCTCAAGGTTATTATTAGAATCAGATTTTCGTCCGGCAAGGAATCAGTAAGGAACTTCATTCTCGGCATCCTTATACGTTCGCGTAGGAATATAAATAATATTCATTCCTGTCCGAACCAGTGTCGTCAATCATAGCACCAAACGGTCTGATTGGTTGATGTTATTTGGATACTACAGTAATTGCGATTGGCTATTAATTGAATTTGGAATGAAGGCAGAAGATTTGCATGCGAAGACGAACGCTTCTTGTGAAGTCTCTAGTTTGTATGTGTTTATATACCGTCTTCAGTTTGTTAAACGTTCAGCCGAAACCGTTACAGCGGATTAGATATCGAATGAATAGAATATATTACTAGTATGCATCAGCAGTGCATTCTGGGACTGTTATCTCAGTTAAATAACACCGAACAAAAGAACCACAAACCATGACGTCTTTTGTTCAGTGTTATTTAACTGAGATAACAGTCCCAGAATGCACTGGTGCAGCAGACTAGTGATATAGTCTATGTTTGAAAAACGTAGGTTACGGTCGTGTCGTGCTGTACCCTGTCGTGCCGTGTCGTGACCTTGACGACGTCACTTCCGAGTCGGCGTTCTGATTGGAGTAGAAGTGATTTCCCTCGCTATGATTAGTTTAGCGGATGCCCTGAGCTCCGTTTTGTAACCGTGCGATGCGACACGATTTTTCGCAGTCACGCGAAATCTACTCAAGACGAGAATTCTAGAGCACACGACCAGAATTTGAGTACCGTATTTACTCGAATGAACGCCCGCAGTGAATACGGTTTCTTTCTCGACTTTGAGGGGCGCTTTGCATAAATACTTAATAGCTTGTTATCTTTCACTGCACATGAAATGAACTATTGAGTTCATGCAAAGCGCCCCTCAAATTTGATGCAAATGAGCCAAAACGAAAATATCTTTATAAGTCGTAAGGAATTAATGTATATTATCTATTGTAAGGTCACGGTACAATAATATACCGCGCTGAAACTTACCATAAACTGCACACAAGGCTGGTGCCAAGATGCAGGACAGCGCAGGTTTCAAAGCAGGTTCATTCCAGTCCGGTGCCTTGAAGATGTCTTCCAGTGCATCGAGCTCACCTTGGTTGTCGTACGACCACCTATCGATAAATCGTAAATCGTTAAAGATAGTCAGACACGAATTGTAAGACAGGCTACTCGTGGTATGAGAATACAATTAATCTTTCTCAATTTACTAGACGATGGAGCTTCCACATGGTTCTCGACTCACCGTAAGCCGCTATTTACAGTCTGTTTGCCGTGGGATTTGTCCTTTTTGCAACCAGAAATAGCCCGACAAGCCCCATCACGGGTTCCTCTCTTCAGTAAAGCCTTCATTACAGGCACAGAAAAGAACTAGCTCTCTAGTAAAACAGATTTTGCACTAAATACAACAGCCAAACAGATCGATCGATACCCGCCGGAGCTTGTCTCACGGCTACCTTAAGTCTCCAGGCACTAATCAAACTATCCAACGGTTGTCGAGATGAAATTATATCTTCGAGTTATGACCCCTTCATTTTCTTAGTATTAAAACTGCTTATCTACAGGTGACAGCAATCAAGGTCGCAGAATCAGAAAAAAAGACAAAAATTTAATTAAGACGTTTGAATTCCCGTAAAGGTGAGGCGAGTGGCTTCTCGTTGTTTGTTCAGATTTCTTGGTGGCAGTTCACCCGGCACTACCATTCCTGATCTTCACATTGTCTGTATTTCCACAAGTACTTTAAGGGCACGGTCCTTTGGAAGTTTCTAATGTAAAACAAACCGAATAAGAGGGCAGTGATTTTGTCTAGAGCACTGTCAACACTTCTTGACGTATCTGTATATCCCGTACAGTCGGTCTAAGTCGGAATATCGCTGCAGATTGCCGAATTGGAACATAGAATGGATTAAAAATTCACAGCGCTGTCGCGCCGCGAACAGAATGGGCCGCGATCTTGTGTCCCAAACTTGGATTCAAACCCCTAATTCCTCTTAACAAGCTTTAGTTAGCATTATTTCTCTAGTCATGAAACGCAAAGGACTCAAAACTCTCCTAATTCTCCTTACGGAAACTCTCAGGTAGTCCTCACATCCTTTCATCTCCTCTACGAAGTGGGGAGGGTTGAGTGCTCGGACAGCTATCAAAAACTAACGTAATCGGCTATAGTATTTCCAATTCTTGTATCTCACTTCAAACTCTTGCAGTTGTAAGGAGGGATTTTCTAAAATTAACTTTATTTCGTAGTTTCATTTTGTACAAGTTTAATGGTATATAGACAGTCGGTCTCGAAGCCAACACTTCACCATGGTCGTCATATAGTGTACGTGTCGTCGTTCGGGTGTACGCAAAATCCCTTTGGATCAGACTAGCACAGGACACATTCATTTTGATCATCAAATAATCCTGTAGACTCTAGTCAAAATAACGAATTCTAAACTGAATATCGCTTCTATTAAACAATCCGTTAATTTTCGATAATTTTTCCGGTATTTCCATAGAATTTGCCTCTGAAAAATCTGGCTTTTCTCTCCAGCGAAAAATTCAATTCAATATTCTTAATGACAAATATTCTTCCATTTAACATGTTATTCAGGCTTACTTTTCAGTGTAAAAAGACCGGCAAAAGAAAGCTCTAGAACGACGGAAATAGTCTTGACAATTTAATGATTACAGTTTTTTCATATGTCTCCATTAAACATGTATAGTTTTCCCGATAAACTATTAAAACGTTACCAAGGAAAATTCGCTAAAATTTATGAAATCAAAACTGAGAACGAACTTACGGTAACGTGCGAAACGATAATTAATCTTTTATTTACACTGACGCAAATCAAACTAGCTTTGTTTTCTAGTATTCTTTTGAGATACGTGTTGTTTTGTTAATTGTTTTTTTGTTTTTTGTTTTTTTGTTTTTTGTTTTTTTTGTTTTTTGTTTTTTTGTTTTTTGTTTTTTTGTTTTTTGTTTTTTTTGTTTTTTGTTTTTTTGTTTTTTGTTTGTTTGTTTTTTGTTTGTTTGTTTGTTGTTTTGCTTTAGAACGGAAAAACAACTGATTGACAAATCATATGCAGGCAAAAGAAGTCAAATTCCGTCAATGATACTACACATAGTATTTCTGCTTGCAAAAAATATAGTTGGAGTCCTCAGATGTAAGTTCAGGATAAGATTTTTCTCGCCAAATAATAATAATAATAATAATAATAATATAATAAATAATCAAGCTCCGAATAATTTGAACAACCAGTTCGCTGCGGATATGATTGCCCGAAAAGGGTTCACGGCATTTTCAAAATGTACTAATAAATTCCTCGAAGGATAGAATTTGAGGACTTAAGTGATGTTAACCAGCTAAACTTAGCGCATACTCACCGCCGGGAAGGCATTTCCAATAGTCTACAGTGGAGTCGTAGATAATATTAATGATTGTGGTTGTGACTTTCTTGAACTACAGTTCTGCTAACCCTGATATATGAATATAACCACAGGCAAGTCGCTTCTGTCTTACTCGTGCAAAGTCACACTTTACTAACGGTGGAATATACGGTACTATGACGATCAAAGACATGTCATTACCAGTTATACATTATTAATCCTTATAAATTAGAATACCAAAGACAAAAGACGTATTTTGTCGTGAATTTTAGCTAAGCACCAATACTGGCTTAAATTTCATCAATCAAAGTAATTTTATACAGCGTAGAATTTTCAAAAGTTATCGTACTGAAATTTATCCTGAAGATAATCAATTTTCATTTACTCAAGGCTTTAAGTGATTCTACCATTTATTGATCGTAACAAAAACCCTTTTCTCAAGCAACTCACTGCATATTCATATATTGTTGTTAAGGAAGAAAGATAATTCATCTAGAAGTTTCCACGAACCATTTTTAGTCTCCATCTTTTTCTAGATGACGCGCGAAGCTAGCTAGATAGTTCTATTCCTCGTTTGTATTATATATATCTTTGAAAATTAGCAAAACACCGACGCGTCATCACAATAAAGTCACAGGGCGAATCTGAAAAGATTATCGCACATTTATTATCCTGGATTTCTGGATTATTTTTCACTAAGTCAAAATGTAAACCATATCTACTTCATTCTCAGCACGTACGCGAAAATCTGGTATCGATTCTTTCGTACAGCGGTCGTGGTTTGAAACGCAAGCGCAACGGCTCTGGGGTGAGGCTCAGGAGCTCAAGTCAACACAGCAAAATAAAAAATTAAATTAAATAAAAAAAAAAAAAAAAAAAAAAAAAAAAGCTTAGGGAAAGAAAGAAAAGGTAAGACCTAACATATTCGCGATCGTAGACAAGCAACGTGATGTGATAGCTTCGTGTTTTTTCGTGTCCTGTGAGTGGTTCAGCCCAATGCATAATGAGACATTGAAATGGCTTCCGAGTTCCCGACCCCTCAAAGCTGTCAAGTTGATTCTACTGGGTACAAAAATGTGCCGGCGAAATCGAAGCAGTTCGGATCCATGTTTTGATTTTAGGACTAATCACTATCGCGGTCACCAAATTTCTTTTATCGTTGAATGAAATCAGGGAAATTATTGTTGATCAATATTGAATTATGACGATATGTAAAAGTTGTCTAATTTTTTAATAGCAGCACTAATCTTGCTATTGACATTCGATAAATTGATAAAATCTAAGTCAATTTGTCCTATTCACCTTAGTCTCTAAAATGTCCAGACTAATCTCGTCGTACAATGTACGAGTCAATTTGAATCTCAGTTTCGCAATCTTTCAGTTGTTTGTCTAGTAATTAGAACGCCAGAATATATTTCATTCACTTTTTCCGGCAATATAAACAATCTTATTTGCATTTCGTTGATTACGTAACAACATGGAATCATGACAGAGCGAGGCTCCAATCTAGCATATGGTGAGAGCCCAAAGAGTAAAGCATGATTCTACTTTCCAATGTATTTAGTTGGACTTTATAATGTTTTGCCGCTTAAAGTTTATAAATATTTGATCAGGTTGACGTTATTTTACGCGTGTTTGAACAACGGAGTCAAGTTCTAAAGCGCATGCTTAGAAGATCACGAAATTTTTTTTAAAAGCAATCTAGCTCGTGTCCTGAGCCTGCGTGATTTTCGGTCAACGGCGCTCCTTGACGCTAGCCGAAAGCTACGCAGGCTCTGGGCGGTTCCAGATTGTTTTTGAAGAAAAAAATCGACCAACGTTTCGTAAATTGAATCTTTATTAATTAGATGTAATCTTAGCGTTGTGGAATTGGCCGCAAACAAAAGTTATTAGAATTTATTTTGTAAGTCGTGCTCTTTCAGTGGTGTTTGACAAAGTCGTCTTTTATTCAAAAGGAAAAATCATCGCACATATAATTTCTTTGTCGTTTAAAATCAAATCTCCTTGAGAATGAGAAAAATGACACGTGTTAAAGCAAAAAGATTATCACGATAATATTGATAGCAGTAATTATATCAACGCACAGAGTAAAACCGGAGAATCCTAGCGAAACCGCTTTACTTGGAAGAACTCCGTTCTTAGAGTAACAGGGAAAAACTGCTAAATCTTAATGCTATTATTTCTGGTTAAGATTTGAAAATCTATTTCAAAACGTCGATGTATCTTTAAGGACGTTCATGGGCATTGTTTCTGTGCATCATTTCTGCGCGCGCGCTCGAGCACTTTTAATTGAGGGAGGAACGCCTGGATGATTTTGTTTATATAACAAACGCGATTAAATTCAAAATGGCGGCCACATTTTCAAAGTTTAAAGCTTCATATCTTCAAAACGAAATCGGTGACCCCCATTTTTTATTTTGTTTTCTGAAACTACTTTATAATATCTATCGTTACAGGAAAAATAAAAGAAATCTGTCTAGTGAATCAAATTGAAATTACATATTTTGTGTCTGATTGGAATTCAATTTCAGGTAATTTTTAGGCTGCAAGTGTACACTCTTAGCTCAATAACTTTTCATGTTACTAGTTTTTAATGAAAAAAACAAATGCTAAGCAATTATTGTACCCTTCGCTAGACTTCTGCAAAGTGTGGGGGCGTAGAATTTGCTTTTCATCAAAATATGGCTTCTTCTCGACAAATTTCCATGTTTGCGTTATTCGTGCATTTTTACTGCAAAAAGGGTAAGCTTCCACGCACTATGGTGGCTAAACGAAGTCGGTGACCCCCATTTTTTTATTTTCTTGTTTTACTTCTTATATTTTTTTCTTTCATCATGCAAAATTTGAAAAAAATGTCTAGAGGATCTTTTGCCCATGAACGTCCTTAAGCCGGCACAAATTTACATCGTTAGCTTTAGCTAGTTGGTTATAGAATTTTGAATTTCTATAAATTGTAATTACCTACACAGTCTCAGGCTAAACATGACAATAAAACTGAAAGTCTTTTGATGCCAAGAGAAGAAAAGAGAGGTAGTCGGACAGAGAAGGAGAGACAGCGCGGAAAAAAAGGAGAGCGATTGAGCTAAAGGAAGGAGAGTTAACGGACTAACGAGCCGGTAAAAAAGAGAGCAATTGAGAGAAGAAACAAACAAACAAACAAACAATAACAACAACAACAACAAAAATCAGGACAGAAAAGAAATTTGTGGCTTGAAAATGTACCTACGTGAAGCAATACAGAACTAAAAATTTTAAGAGCGAGCCAAGAGTCCCCGGATTTATACAGCCATTAGTGAGTGATACAGTAATACACCAAGACCCCTTAAATCTCACAGAAAAAAGTCCGTCCTTATACATGTAATTTCACATACCATTTTATGATTATTGTATATAATATGTACATTGTTTGTATATTACTATGCGAATTAAATAAACAAAAATCAAAGCTTGGGTTGAATTTCACTACGTCAAAAATTTGACAAAATAAGAGTTATTAGTTTATTGCCGTGCGATTCCATTAAGTGTTGTACAAAATACATAAGTAGCCTGCTGTTCCATCTCCATCAAACTCTAGCTTATGCAAACGAAGTCGATAAAAGCCCTATTATTTGAAATTGTTTAGACGAAACATATGAAAGTGCAATCGAATTCACGCAACAGATAAAAAATTCCTAATCCTGAGGCAAATGGCCGATTATATATCGAATGTAATTTTTATTTTCTTGAACCTCGTGTTGCGTTAATATATCTACTTTTAATGTGGGATTTTCCCTTCGACATGACAACCATTGATTTCCATTCATTTAGCAGTAAAAAAATATGTTTGTTTTCGCAAAATATAGCACTGAAATAATTGAGATTTTTTCTTAGTTTGTATGTTTTGTCATTTTGCGGTGGTCCTTGGCCAGTTTTTCGGGGACGTACAAAATTCATTCGAGTAATGAGTTTTATAGACACATTATAGTTATGTAACTACGTGATATCCTATCTACAGAGATAAAGAATAGCTCCCATAAACCCATTATAAATGGCTCCGAACATTTTGTCTTCTAGTAAAAATTGATTTTTGAATTCGAAAAAAAGAGTTTTTTCGACCACTTTTGAGACCAGTTCCGAAAGGTACAGAGAACTCGAAGTTAAACGAGAATGAATATGTAAAAAAACCAACGTAATTCGCAGCTAAAATTCACCTTTCATAGTTGTGAACCATATCCAGCACTAAGTGGCTATTGCCAGTAGTTCAGTTGCTGAATTAAACCAATATATATATCCTCGCTTCCCAGAGAGTAAGATTCACAATAAATCTCTTGTTTTACCACACGTATAGACTGTTTTCGCCTCTGTTCTAATCATGTCAATGTCTCAACTCGGCCTTCTTCCTATGAAAGCAGTTATTTTAGTACCTTTTGATGACGTCAATAACTATTAACAAAGACAGCAAATTTCCGCGTTTAAATGACGATGAATTATTAATTATGCAAAGTGTGGCATTTCTTGGAGCTTTTATCGGGCGATAGCTTTAATTTTAGGGCCATGAGCATTTTGGTTTTCTTTCTAAGGATTCCAGCAAATTTCAAAAAAAAAAAAAAAAAAAAAAAAACCCGCTTCATTTTGGCGTTGAATTTTCTAGTCAATTTACACAATGTCTTCCCATGTTTACAGAACCAATACGAACAGAGTCCAATTTATTTTTCTTTTTTGTTGTTGTTTTTAAGTTAATCTGCATTTTCATATATTGAATCTTATTCGCTTTTAGCCTATCATTTACGCAACATCAGATATAAACACGAATAACTCGATGTGCTACGTATCGGCAGTTTCATACAGCGGTATATTTTTAGCGTGTGTTTGTTGGGAAAAAAGCGGGGGTTGACAGCAAACAGCTAGCGTAGGACTGACAAACTTTAAGGCCGTTTTCAATACAGTTTAAGTGTTGATATCGTAATATCTTCGAGGTCAGTCGCCAAGCGGAATCTTGGAAAAAGCTCACCTTTTTTTTAGTATTTACTCCCATCGCTTTCTATATGGGCGAGGAGACGCACTCTCTTTTAAAATAATCCCTACAGCCCTGTAGCAACCTTTAAAACAACTCTCAGGAGCAGAACAGAAGCTGAAATCAAGCGTTCCTGGTAATTACAAAAAATAATCAGCTTCCTTATAAATTATGAATATTATAAGGTTCTTGATTTTTCTGAGGATTGAAAATCACAAGAATATTATCAATGTACGTCGTATTAACGTTTAATAAGATGAAGCCGATAAATACTGGGGACTACAAAATAACAATTTTGCGTACAATATTAACTAGATTTGCAGTCATTTTTCTCTTACCTAGTGATTATGAGCGTGTTAATTAAACAAAAGTGGGTATTAAGGTTCGTTATACCTCAATCAAGAAGAGCGAATATTATTGGCTCATCCACGATTATACCAATTTAGAAAAACATAATTTGGAATCTTTTCGAAGGTAATTGACAAAAAAAACCTAATTAAAAGAGAAAATGAAATGCAGAAATGGAAAAAAAGAGAGAAAAAGATGAAAGGGATGGGAAGGAAGAAATGGAGCTTTGAGAAAGAAATCAGTAATTACAAACCACTGAAAGACAATGTATTAGTACGATTTCACCAAGCAACGCACGTATGTGAGTCGATACAATTAGTTTTACGGCAACACAATGAATACTAATGAATACTAGATATCATATTATCGTATTATCATCCCTTTCACCCTTCGAATTTTAAATAAATAAGAAACTCCACTGAAAAATGAGGAAGAAACAAAGTATTTCCGGAGTGATTGGACCCATGAGGTACTGAGTAACATGAATCTCTACGCAACTTAACAGCCGTTTTAGTGTACGTTTTGTGTTATCATTTTACGTCTTTTTATGAACACACGATACGGTTTACGTGGGTACACTATTCCATTCGCGTTGTTATGTGTTCAGCTTAAGTAAATAAATGAAGGGAAATATCGTCTGACGTAAACGGGCGAGAAATAAAACGGAAGACGTTTTGAACAGCGTTTTCTATTTTGAGTATTTTAAAAAAGACGTCCGCAAGTGATTTTGTACTTAACCTTGATACATTAAACTCTTGCTACAAAACCCTCTCGGCTTTTCAGTAGACCAATTGCAAAAGTATACGGTATGCATATAGATCTCAAGCCTCATAATGATGCGATAAAATGAAAAATGTGAAATAAAATGAATGGACCGTGTACGATAAAGCCGCAGATGTAGGATCTGTAAAAGATCTTCAGCCACAATACTTGTGAATTAGACTATAAAAATGAATGGCTGTAACTACGAGTAACTCGTAGTTACAGCCATTCGATAAAATGACGATGTATTGTTTTATCGCATCATTTTGAGGCTTGAGATGTATATATGGATATGATTGTCTATTGTCTTCTCCTTTCTGCCGCACTTGGTCAATTAACCATCCCATACTCATATTCATTTACCTATTCTTTCATTTTAAATTCCCATTTTTTGTGACCAAATCACCACTTCCTTCGTTTTAAATTAAAGTATATATCTATAGAAAAAAAAAATAAATAAAAAATAAATAAATAAATAAATAAAAAATAAATAAATAAAATAATAATAATAATAATAAAATGAAAATAAAACCCCTTCTAGAAGATATCTTCCCTTCTGCCTAATGTTATCGTGATTACTATCGCGATTACTCACAATTTGATCGATTTTTAGAAAGATATACTCATATCTACATTTAAGCCAGGAACTTTTTATCTTTTACCTTCAAGATGGATATCTAAGCGAATTATTCAGTGGTAAACAAAATCGTGTAATTCTACAAAATATTAGTCAAAACAGCTCGAAGGTGAATACGTAATTCCTGTTTTCTTCCGTCTTGTTACATTATGCATGCTCTGACCAACCTATGTCTGATTTAATCTGTTAAATAATCAGTTTAAGGCGCCGTCGTACGCGCTCTTCTTTATTCTAGTTCTCTATATATGGGGCTTGGGGAGTGGGATAGTGAGTCCATACTGCCTTAGGATGGGATCAGATAGTATAATTTTTATGGTGTCACGTCACTCAATAAACACAATGACAGGTCCCTTAATATACATATAACCTTCTTGCGAAAACCACCATCCCAAGAAAAAACTTCATAGTGCGAACGTTATTGAGGGTATTGGCTTGCTTTTCCCAGGAAAACTAATTAATACAATGATTTACAAGTATAAATAAAAATATTGGCAAAATAATTATAAATCTAGTTAAAAATGAATTTTTAATTCAACTTATGATCGATAATTCTTGTCTAAAACGATTGCAAAAATGTGCTCATAATGTCTTTTCCATAATAATAAAACCCATGCCGTTTTTCTCAAACCGTTTGTCAAAAGTTTCTTTTTCACGTAGTCTTTTCTAAAAATCGATAAAAATACATAGAGTCCCGTGCAAAATTTGAGGGTTTAGCCCTGTTGAAGTTCAAAACTAGTACAGTGGTTCCCTATTAAAAGTTTGAAAGAAATTCAGCGGTTTTGGGTCAAATTTTGTGCGCGTGCAGAAATCGAACGTTCAATAGTAGGCAGTCACCTTAACGTTGTCCACCGAAAAATGATATACCTAAAAAACTCGCTCTAAATGCTCTTTAAAGGAAATCATTGCGTGCGTAGAGTTTCTTTTTATTATTTTCTGTTAACTGTTAATAATAGAGTGGTTTTCATTAACCCGTGAAATACACTTTAGCGTATTACGCTTTATTATTCGGTTCTTTTGTTTTTCATTGTGTCTATCTGACTATTACACTCTAATTAGTACACTTTGTTTCACGGGTTAATGA